>PIJE02002218.1:22500-27500 GCA_002895965.2 Coryphaenoides rupestris
TTATATCGACCCTGTCTCTGTACTGTCTAACCCCTACCTGCTCCTTAATGACCTGTCTCTGTACTGTCTAACCCCTACCTGCTCCTTAATGACCTGTCTCTGTACTGTCTAACCCCTACCTGCTCCTTAATGACCCGTCTCTGTACTGTCTACCCCTACCTGCTCCTTATGACCTGTCTCTGTACTGTTAACCCCTACTGCTCCTTAATGACCTGTCTCTGTACTGTCTAACCCCTACCTGCTCCTTAATGACCTGTCTCTGTACTGTCCTAACCCCTACCTGCTCCTTAACGACCTGTCTCTGTACCGTCTAACCCCTACCTGCTCCTTAACGACCTGTCTCTGTACCGTCTAACCCCTACCTGCTCCTTAACGACCTGTCTCTGTACTGTCTAACCCCTACCTGCCTCCTTAATGACCTGTCTCTTACTGTCTAACCCCTACCTGCCTCCTTAATGACCTGTCTCTGTACTGTCTAACCCCTACCTGCTCCTTAATGAACCTGTCTCTGTACTGTCTAACCCCTACCTGCTCCTTAATGACCTGTCCTCTGTACTGTCTAACCCCTACCTGCTCCTTAAACGACCCTGTCTCTGTACCGCTAAACCCCTACCTCTCCTTAACGACCCTGTCCTCTTGTACCGCTAACCCTACCTGCTCCTTAACGACCTGTCTCTGTACCGTCTAACCCCTACCTGCTCCTTAACGACCTGTCTCTGTACCGTCTAACCCCTACCTGCTCCTTAATGACCTGTCTCTGTACCGTCTAACCCCTACCTGCTCCTTAATGACCTGTCTCTGTACCGTCTAACCCCTACCTGCTCCTTAATGACCTGTCTCTGTACCGTCTAACCCCTACCTGCTCCTTAATGACCCGTCTCTGTACTGTCTAACCCCTACCTGCTCCTTAATGACCTGTCTCTATACTGTCTAACCGCTGTCTAACGGTTATAGACAGTAACTGTTTTTCCAGCACACAAGCTCTCATGCCTGAACAGATACACGACGTCTCCATCAAATATTCATGATGTTGAGCAAACGCAGCCAGACACAGGAAGCACGCATGTAGACATACATCCAAATACACGCACACACACACACACACACACACACACACACACACACACACACACACACACACACACACACACACACACACACACACACACACACACACACACACACACACACACACACACACACACCCCAACGTCCTTAAGAAGGCCTCTCAGACACTTTCTTTTCCAGAATAGAAGCGCAGGCCAGACGGTTTTAAAATCTCAGCGGCTACAGGAGCACCAGACGCAACATCTAGTTGTGTTTCTAGCGAGCACAAGACTCCCTGAAGTGGAGAAAATCACCACAAGAAATACAACGTACATACAAGAGTTTGGTGGAAGCTTTGACCCAGAGCGTCTGGCCCAGAGGAAATCGAACCTCTAACCTTGCCAGTGTTAATGCCTTGCTCTACCTGCTTGTTAAATGTCGGAAGCCGTTTCCCTGGTCAGGATGTAAAAGCAGGAGTTGTGCTCCCTCTCATTACAGCGACATATAGAAGGAACCACTGTGATCATTCCAGGGAGACGTTGTCTTCACTCACAACCAATCACAACCAATCGAGCGACTGCATCGGGAATTCTGAGGCCCTGCACACTATCTATCTCTATATGTCAGTCTTTCCATCTCTCTCTCTCTCTCTCTCTCTCTCTTTCTCTCCATCTCTCTATTCAATTAAATTCAATGAGCTTTATTGGTATGGGGAACATATACGTTTACATTGGCAAAAGCAAATGTCTGTACAATTACAGATATTCTACAATTAACAAATGTGTAAACAAAGTATATAAATAAGAGGATGTGAAATGTACTTCTAAATGATCAACAGCGAATTGTGCTAAATATATATATACACCTAAATATATACAGGTAAGTACGGGTAACTTACAAAACTTACTTACTAATACTAAATACAAAAGTTGACATTGGGGTTAAGAATATAAATACAAATAAGTGACAGTCACTATCTCTCTCTCTCTCTCTCTCCATTCATTGCCCTCCACCTTGTCTCTAACGTCCACAACACATGGATGTCCTCCAGTCGTTCGGCATCGTATTTTTATCTGTCCGTCACTAAGGCCCAACTCTCCCACATGGTTGTCGGGCAGAGAGGTAATGGAGCTGTACACCTGCCTCCTCGCTCCTTCCTCACCCTCAACACCGCCCCCCACCTCCTGCCTCCTCCTCGCTCCCTGCCTCCCCCACCTCCTCCTTCCGGCCAATTTCCCCCTCTTCCCTCCTCTTGCTTCATTCTCTCTTCCTCTCTCACCCTCCCTACTCTCCTCCCATCTTCCTCCCTCCTCAGCCTCCCTCTCTGCCCATCTCCTCCTCCTACCTGCCCTCCCTCACCTGCTCCTCCCCGAACCCTCAGACTCCAGGGAGGGAGGTGTGACGCTGGTGTAAATATTTGTGTAAATGTTACATCACCGTGTTCACAACTCAGCTGCTGCCATCACGTGTGCATGTTGTGTATGTTGTGTATGTTGTGTATGTTGTGTATGTTGTGCATGTTGTGTATGTTGTGTATGTTGTGTATGTTGTGTATGTTGTGTATGTTGTGTATGTGCATGTTGTGCATGTTGTGTATGTTGTGTATGTTGTGTATGTTGTGACACGATGCCGCATTGATTATAGGTTTCAGACGATGACAAAGAAGACCAACTTTTCTCCCTCCTTCCCTCCCCCTCTCTCCTCCCCTCCTTCTCCCCCCTCCTCCCCTTTCTCTCCTCCCCCTCCTCTCCCTCTTCTCCTCCTCCCTCCTTCCTCCTCTCCTCCAGGCTTATAGGAGTGTGTCATAGTGCGCATGTGTGTGTGTGTGTGTGGTCGTGTGTGTGTGTGTGTGTGGTGTCGTGTGTGTGTGTGTGTGTGTGCGTGTGTGCGTGTTGTGTGTGTGTGTGTTGTGTGATGTGTGTTGTGTGATGTGTGTTGTGTGTGCGTGTGCGTGTGTGTTGCTGTGTGTGCGTGTTGTGTGTTGTGTGTGTGTGTGTGTGTGTGCGTGTGTGTGTGCGTGTGTGTGTGCGTGTGTGTTGTCTCTGCCAAACGTTAATTAACTCGCCATCGATTTCTGCTTAAATCTCCTCAGCAGACAGACAGGCAGAGAGACATAGACACATAGAGACAGAGAGAGACAGACAGAGGGGCAGACAGACAGACAGACAGACAGGCAAAGAGACAGAGAGACAGACAGGCAGAGAGCCAGACAGGCAGAGAGACAGAGAGACAGACAGGCAGACAGACAGAGGGACAGACAGACAGACAGGCAGAGAGACAGAGAGACAGACAGGCAGAGAGACAGACAGGCAGAGAGACAGAGAGAGACAGACAGACGGGGAGACAGGTTAGTAGGGTGAGGTCTATGTGACAGGTTGAGGTCTAGATGACAGGGTGAGGTCTACGTGACAGGGTGAGGTCTAGATGACAGGGTGAGGTCTATGTGACAGGGTGAGGTCTAGATGACAGGGTGAGGTCTATGTGACAGGGTGAGGTCTATGTGACAGGGTGAGGTCTAGATGACAGGGTGAGGTCTATGTGACAGGGTGAGGTCTATGTGACAGGGTGAGGTCTAGATGACAGGGTGAGGTCTAGATGACAGGGTGAGGTCTAGATGACAGGGTGAGGTCTACGTGACAGGGTGCGGTCTAGATGACAGGGTGAGGTCTATGTGACAGGGTGAGGTCTATGTGACAGGGTGAGGTCTAGATGACAGGGTGAGGTCTATGTGACAGGGTGAGGTCTAGATGACAGGGTGAGGTCTATGTGACAGGGTGAGGTCTAGATGACAGGGTGAGGTCTAGATGACAGGGTGCGGTCTACATGACAGGGTGAGGTCTAGATGACAGGGTGAGGTCTATGTGACAGGGTGAGGTCTAGATGACAGGGTGCGGTCTATGTGACAGGGTGAGGTCTATGTGACAGGGTGCGGTCTAGATGACAGGGTGAGGGGGTGTGGGTGGGGTGTGTGGGTGTGTGTGTGGTGGTGTGGGGGTGTGTGTGTGTGTGGTGTGTGGTGGGGGGGGTTTGTGGGGTGTGGTGTGTGTGGGGTGTGGGTGGGGTGGTGGTTGTGGGGGTGGTGGTGTGTGGTGGTGGTGGGTGAGGGGTGGTGGGTGGGTGGTGGGGTTGGGGTGTGGTGGTGGGGGGGGAGGGGTGGGTGGGGGGGGGGGGGGTTGGGTGGTGGGGGGTGGGGGGTGTGTGTGTGGTGTGGGGGTGGGGTGGGGTGGTGTGGGTGGGGGGGGGGGTGTGTGGGGGGGGGGGGTGGTGGTGTGGGTGGGGGTGGGGTGTGGTGGGTTGGGTGGTGGGGGGTGGGGTGGTGGGGGGGGGGTGTGGTGGGGTGGGGGGGGGGGGGGGGTGGGGGGGTGGGGGGTTGGTGGTGGGGGTGTGGGGTTGGGGTTGGGTGGTGGGGGTTGGTGGGGGGGTGTGGTGGGGTGTGGGGGGGGGGTGGTGGGGGTGGGGTTGGGGGTGGTGGTGGTAGTGTTGGGGAGGTGGTGGTGGTAGTGTTGGGGAGGTGGGGGTGTAGGGTGGTAGTGTTGGGGAGGTGGTGGTGGTAGTGTTGGGGAGGTGGTGGTGGTAGTGTTGGGGAGGTGGTGGTGGTAGTGTTGGGGAGGTGGTGGTGGTGGTGGGTGTGTGGGGGAGGTGGTGGTGGTAGTGTTGGGGAGGTGTGGTGGTGTGGGTGGGGGGGGGGGTGGGGGTGGGGGTTGGGGGTGGGGGGTGGGGGGGGGGGGTGGGGTGGTTGGGGGGGGGTGGGGGTGGGTGTGGTGGTGTGTGTGTGTGTGTGTGTGTCTGTGTGTCTGTGTCTGTGTGTCTGTGTCTGTGTGTGTGTGTGTGTGTGTCTGTGTGTGTGTGTGTGTGTGTGTGTGGGGGGGGGGGGGGGGGGGGGGGGGGGGGGGGGGGGGGGAGCAGGAGGGAGAGGGGGGGGGTGGGGGGGGTGGGGGGAGGGGGGGGGGGGG
>PIJE02002218.1:46498-71498 GCA_002895965.2 Coryphaenoides rupestris
ACACAGAGACAGACAGTAGAGAGAAAGAGACAGAACAGAAAGAGAGACAGAGACACACAGAGAGAGACAGACAGACACAGAGAGAGAGAGAGACAGAGAGACATTTGGTGAACTGCTATTTGAAACCTCTTGATTGACAGGCGAAAGCCACAGCACCCGGCGCGGGACCACTTGGAGACGGTTCCCGTGGCAACGGCGAGCCGAGCCGTCCCACCGGGCCGGCAGACGACGGTGATCGGCGCTCTGCTTTTTATCCTTAATTGCTGACATCCACATCTCCCCAGCGGTCGGAGAGCGCTCCGCCATTGTTTATGTTTCAGCTAGCCTGACTCCTCCTCCTCCTCCTCATCTTTATCAATAATACATCAGAGGCAACAGAGAGCATCTGAACCAGCTGCTGGTTTGAGCAAGAGAGAGTCTAGACCAGACTGCTTCGCTAGGCGAGGCCCCGGTCCTGGTCCATCAATCCACCTCCAGGACCACGAGTCGCACACAGAACCCAGGGAGTCGTCCGCATGCGTGCGCTCAATTATCAAAGGGCGCCTAATTTATGCTGATTTCCCCCGATGAGATTTCACGCTTCGAAACGTCTCCCGTTACACGCTCATCAAGAAGTTCTACTACACTACAGAACATCACAACATGATTACCATGGATTGAATCTCTATGTGATAATGTAGCATTACAGTCCAACGTGATTACCGTAATCTACGTAATAATGTAGCATTACAGTCCAACGTGATTACCGTAATCTACGTAATAATGTAGCATTATAATCCAATGACGTGGTCGTCGATAACGATGACGACGCGGCCGTCGATATCGATGACGTTTCGGTCATTGATGGCGGTGAGGTGTCGGCAAGATCACTGACGAGGTCACGGCGGGGTCACGGCGAGGTCACGGCTGGGCGTACCTGCAGGTGCTGCTCTTCTGCATGACCTCAGCGCGGTGGAAGCCCGAGAGCTTACAGAATCCGTCGTTGCTGTAGACCACGGGCCACTCTACGATCTGAGCATTCCCCAGGAGGACTGGAGAGGGAGGAGAGGAGGGAGGGAGAGAGAGGAGGAGGAGGAGAGGAGAGAGGGGGAGGGGGAGAGAGGAGAGGAGAGGAGGAGAGAGGAGGAGAGAGGAGGAGGGGAGGAGGAGGGAGGAGAGGGAGGAGAGGAGAGAGGAGGTGCGCGGTCTGAAAAATCGAGTGCACGGCTCCTTCAGTTGGTCAGTTTCCAGGGAACACTGAGAGCCCAACATGGAGAGGGCAGAATAGAGTACCGTATTTTTCGGACTATAAGGCGCACTTAAAATCCTGTAATTTTCTCAAAAATCGACAGTGCGCCTTATAATCCGGTGCGCCTTATGTATTAACCTCGAACCGATTTTATGTGGAACACGGCGCTCAAAAATCTGTCAAGCCGCACCGCTTGATGGATTGTCGGCGCATTCCCTCTGATGAAGTTAATTATCTTCATTGTTTTGTCCATAACTTTTTTTCGATCCCCACTTAGTTTGGCGCACAGCACACTTTGATGAATGACAGTGAAGTGCATTCGTTTTCAGACCGCGCACAAAATAAAATAATTCAACTATCAAGCTAAATAATTTCATACTCCCCTCCCCAAGCACATTGGGGGCTAATCAACAGCATCGCAAGCTAAAAACGTTAGCCTACACAACACAACGGGGGAGAGTACTATTAAGTTTAAACTACCAGAGAAACGGCTTCTGGTAGTTCATCTAATACTACTCTCACCTACTATGCAGTATGCTAGTACGCGGTTTCGGATGCAGTCCGTGAATGTCCATACCGCTCTCCTCTGTGACTCATTGCATCACAATTTTTAACATCAAATTTATGACCTTTTTAAGACCACCAAAACATTTAAATAAACAATATGTAGAGACTTTCCATTGGTTACTTTATATAGACTTTAGTATTTAGTTATTGAATTACCAGAAACCATGCTATATCACCATTTATACTGTTATCGGGATATTACAGGACCTATATCGGGATGAAGGATTTCGTAAAGAAACATATCAGCTCTGGACTGACTCTTCTGTTAAAAGAAGGAATCTGGCAGCTCTGGCCTCATTGCATCAAAATACCCGAAATATATTCTGTTAAAAGCTGTTTCACACCAAGCACGGAATTTCGTCCAAAAAAATCATGCGGAAATTTCTAAAAACAGTTTTTTGGGTTCTTATTAATGCTTGCACACCGCTGCGGAACATTCATGCAGAGAAAAACATTTTCAGAAGGACCTTGATTCCTGCAGATTTCTGCCTGCAGAAAAATATGCTTGACCAATGAAATCCTTTGTTCCAACTGACGTCGTACCTCCTGCTCATAGCAGAATACAAAATGGGAGAACGCCTGATCAATGTAGTTTCTCAACACCCGATATTAACCCTGCCGTTTCAAATATATTATTATTATTATTATTCCACGGTCATTCGGAAATACTGCCTGAAGCGACTGATACAAGCGTAGCTCCTGGATCAGCCGATGGAACTCGCCATGTTCCGTGCGGAAAATTTGCATGCGGATTTCCCGCATCCCACATTTCGCACTGGTGTGAAACCACTTTAAAGTCAGGTTTTTCTCTGAGAAAAGCATTTCTGCAGATTCATATAATATTCATATAATAATGAGACCATGTGTTACGTACCATGTGGCTCATGTGTTTGTTTGTGGGCGTGCTTCTGGTTCTCGTTCTTCCCAGCTGCCACCCCTCCTTTGTTCCTGATTGGATGGCCTGTCCTCCAATCACCTCGACCGGGGTATAAAAGGCCACAACCCAGGAAGTCCGGTCTTTCTGACTCCTGTGCATTCACTTGTTAGCCTCTTTAGCCGTGTGCTACCTGCTCTTTGTGTTGTCCTCTCGTTCCTTCCTTCCTTCCTCCCTGCCTGCCGTTTCCACTATACGTTCTCCCATATATACTGTACATACATTTTCTTCTTACATACATATATTAATTGTTATGTACATATATAGTTTAGAATATTAAATGTAAACATTTAATTAATGTACTTGTACTTTTCAGCACAAGTAAGGTCGGGGTGTTTTTCTGAAACTTGGCTCGACAGCTCCATTAATGATGCTGAGATAGAAATACAAATCGAGTCATTAGCAAAGACAGGAAGTGTAATGGAGGCGGTGTTTGTGTTGATGTAAGATCAGAGATATGATTTAACGTCAGATCTGACTTGGATCACATTGACGTAGAGGCAGTGTGGTTTGACATTTATTACCTAAATCCAAACCCATTTTAATTGGAGCCTGTTACAGACCGCCTGCTCAATGACTTATGAATTATTATTAGAGACCTGCGCAAACTCTGTTAAATCTGAGCTGATTATGGTTGGAGACTTTAACATTAATGTCCTAAAGAAAGTCTTCTATTTGCAAAGCTCTAAGGAATTTTTGCCATCTGTTTGAGTTACATCAGCAGATCACACGGCTTTGTGTTTCAGTATTTGTATCAGACCAATCTAGAATCTCAAAAAGGTTATAGATTATGGCCTCAGTGATGACTTATTTTTATTTTTTGCACACGGAAGATTCAGAAGTCTGATTTTGATTGTCATAACTCAATCAGCTCTCTAAAGGACTACAGCGATGAGGCACTGACTAGATATTTAAGGGATATGGATTGGTCTCTTGTTTTCATGTGTAGTTGTGGATGAAGCTTGGGGGTGTTTTAAATCGTTGTTGGCAGCTGTTGATAAACTTTCCCCAGTTAAATTTAGAACAGAAACTTGGATTAACACTGATATTTTAAAGGCCATTAAGTCAAGAAATGAGTACTTCACTAAATATAGGAAATTATAGGATAAATTAGTAGAAAGTAGAAAGTTCAAAACTTGGGTTGGTATTTGTCCCAATAGCAGCACAACCACTGGAGACATTTGGAAATGATGTTTAATAAAGTCTCTTGCACGGTACAGGGTAAAACACAACAGAATAAGTGAGGTTGTAGTGGAGGTTTTTAGAAATTTCTGCACGATTTTTTTGGACGAACGTGCTTGGTGTGAAACAGCTTTTAACCGACTATATTTCTGGTATTTTGATGCAATGAGGACAGAGCTGGCAGTTACTTGTTACTAGTTGTACGTATATTGGAAAATAAACTATCTGGAGATAATATGGCACTAAAACTGCTCTCAAAAGGTCAATAAAAAAAACATTTCTTGCTAGAATTGAGAGAGACTACAGAGAGAGAGACAGAGCCTACAGAGACAGGGGGCATCAGGGGTATCAGGTCGGGGTATCGACAGTGTGGATGACCTCCCATGTAGGCTGGCTGCTGGACATGAATAGCTAGTCGGTATAAAGATAGACGGCCTACACATGAACAAGTGAGTTGTTTCCGTCTGCATGTTCCTGGTTTGGCTGCGTTCCTCCAGCCAGGTTGAGGACTGGCTGAGCACCAGCAGCGGTTTTATTTATTTATCAGCCTACATATAGCGAGATAAAAATAACAGCAGTTATTTTAACCACGGGATGAAAAAAAACAAAACAATGCTGCGGTAAACCAGGCCAGACAGATAGACAGGGGGGCCTTATAAATAGATTACACCACCACCCAACCAGCGGAACAAGATGCAGGCAATAAAATATAGAACTCAAATGTCCCTCACAGGCCCGGGTCATCTTGAAGAAGAGAGACCGGGGGGAGCGCCAGAGAGCAGAGGGGCCGTCGTCTCCGCCGTCACCACCGCCAAACGTAACCGACGCAACTGTTGTGTTGATGGGCAGTAGATGGTATATGTCACGGAGGGATCGCGGGACGGGCATTGACAGCTAATTTGGGGTTAATGAGAGAGAGGGAGGGAGCGAGGGAGGGGCTAGAGACAGAGAGAGGGAGAGAGTATCAGAGCGAAAGGGAGAGAGAGATAACCAGCTCCCCCGATATCTTCTCGTTCACATCTCCTGGGAGCGAGCTCCGGCCCCACCCCCCTTCCCCTCACCGAGTGTTTCCTCCGCCATTGATCTCTGAAATAATTAGTCCAGGATTTACTGGCACCGCTCTGAACCCCAACTCTCAAACTACACACACACCCTAAGCATTGACTGTTTGTGTGTATTGTGGGTCAATGCAAACGGTCATCATCTTCACCTGGCCGCCATCTTTGTTCTAAATGCTAGCTGCGTGGGGGAACTGAATTCAGCTAGCGTTGGATACAATGGAACCAAGGTAGTCGCTAGGTGCAGATAAGGTCCATTACCCTGATTGGGTCTGAAACACTCTCCGTTTACAAGCCTCGTCACCGCCGGTTGCAGGGCTGACTATAAAACGTCAAGAGAATAAATATCTAGCATTTCCACTGTCAGCTTTGTCAAGTGGTGGGAAATGCAAATAATGCAAACAATGAATTTGTGCAGATGCAGACGCACAAATTAATCACAGGACAAAAAACGTGCCCAGTGCATAAATGCCTTTAGTCACGTCTCCAACTGGCTGGGGACCGTAACTATTTACCAAGAATTGAACGTGCACAGAATTCACCAACCAGAAGCTGGGGAACATTCGTCCGTCAAAGAGGGGGAAGAGGAAAAGAAACGGGAAAAATGAGAAAGAAAAGAAAAATTGCTATTTTGTACCCATATCTATTTGATGTGTATTTCTAGCTGCCTGAACCCAAATAGGAAACTTGATGTTTTTAAATGCTTTGGACACGCCGTGGGCGGGATTCGAACCGAGGAACTGAAGGGAGTCGCATCCACCTGCTGCGTGACGTGCTTCTTCCCTGCACCTTACAGAAATGCTTAGTTTCAATCTGCAGCAAGGATCGTTTGGCATCTTTTATGAATGGAAATATATTTCTTGTGGAAAAATAATTTCATGTACAGTACATATACTTCTTATTTATGAGAATAATCTCTTTATGTGCAACTATCTAAAAATAGTACATTTGATTGAATTGGACATGGATTAAATCATTGATTTATTTGTGTAGTTAGAGATCTGATGTAAATTATTTGCTCATAGGAACCTAGCCTTTTATTGTATTTGATATAAGTTGTAATGAGTAAAATGTGTATATGATCTATTTTGTCTGTCAGACAGCTATATCCGATAGCTGTCTGACTCAAAAGTGAACTTTTCATGAATGGCAAGTCACCTTCATTGCGAAAAGGCGCTGCTCAGCTGGGTTCATTTTTGGTCAGATCCTTCTGTCACGTGTGGTAGAGCAGTAGGTGGGGAAAGGACCCAAATCCAGGCAGCGAGATAACTTAAGTGATTTAATTCAAAAATACTGGTGCAGGAAGGGACAGAAACAGGCAAAGTACTCACACATATTCAACGAGGATCTGACAAGGAACACAGGATTGGGGCAGGTATGTATAGGGAGAAACTAATCAGGGGAAGTGAAAACAGGTGCAGACAATCAAGGGCCGGGAAACAACACAAGGCAGGAACGAACTACAAGACTAGAAAATGGCCAACAACTACAGATGAGGGGCAGGGTCAAAAGAGGGACATGAGAAAACAAAGGCACAAGAACCAGATAACCTACCACACACATGGGGAACAGAACGAATCAAAAAATTGCCATCTAGAATTGGAGTGTAGATATAACAAATGCCGAGGGTTAGGGTTTAAAATGTAAAGTAAATTTCCTGTTCAAAGAAAATCTAACACTTCCGTTCACATACACACACACACACACACACACACACTTTTCTATGTGGGCTGGCTGTGGGTACCTGACCCTACAAACTTAATCTGGTCCACATCCACAGAGCGAGAGAGAGAGAGAGAGAGGGGGGGGGGGGGGGGGGGCTGGAGGGAGAGAGGGGGGGGGTGGAGGGAGGGAGGGAGAGGGGGATGGAGGGAGAGAAGGGGGATGGAGGAGGAGGCATTGAAGATGTTTCATCATTTGGGATGAAAACATTCAGAAACACGACAGGGGGAGAGAGAGAGTGACTAAAATGGAGACAAAATAAAGAATATGAATAAAACATTTAGAGCGAGTTTGGGATGCAAAATGCAAGACACAAGAGGACGCGCACATTAAACATGAGTTCATACCAACTAGCCTGCTGGTGTGACCTTACCGCCCCCTAGTGGAGAATATGAGACCCTAACGTTGACCCCACATCTGTGATCTGCAAAGATTCAAAATCGAAGCATTGCAACCTAAGCTTTGGTGTTCCCCAAGGGTCGGTCCTTGGTCCACTGCTCTTTGCAATCTACATGCTCCCCCTTGGCGATATTATTCGCAGCTATGGCATTAGCTTTCACTGCTATGCAGACGAAACCCAAATCTACATTCCCATTGGATCAAAAGACTCCCCCCAAGATCCCCCCCCCCCCCCCCCCAACAGATCCAAAAGGTTGAATCCTGCCTCGCTGCAATTAAAAGATGGATGTCCCAAAATTACTTGCCACTAAATACGGGGAAAACTGAGATGATTATCATTGGCCCGAAGCATAAACAATCACAACTTGATGACGTCACACTCTGCCTTGAGGGATCCACTGTTGCCCAAAGCTCCTGCGTCAAGAAACTTGGTGTTCTGTTTGATCCTACGCTCTCTTTTGATCAGCATGTCAAAAGTTTCACCAGAACTGCATTCTTTCATCTTAGAAATATTGCCAAGATTAGACCAATGCTATCCGCTGCGGACGCAGAGACACTCATGCATGCATTTATATCATCCAGACTGGATTACTGTAATGCAATGTAATGTAATACTGTAGAGCTCTACTACAAAAAGCCTCCAGCTCGTACAGAACGCTGCTGCTAGACTTCTAACGAGAACTAGGAAGTTTGACCACATTACTCCTATTCTCACTTCCCTCCACTGGCTCCCAATAAATGCCAGATCCGATTTTAAGGTGCTACTTCTTACCTACAAGACCCTGCATGGGTCTGCACCATCGTACCTGAAGGACCTTATTGTTCCCGATCTCCTTCTCGGCCGCTCCAGTCCTCAGGAGCTGGCCTTCTATCAATTCCAAAAGTGAATAAAAAATCAGCAGGAAACAGGGCGTTCTCTTATCGAGCGCCCTATCTGTGGAACAGTCTGCCACCTGTAATCAGGGAGGCTGACTCTGCTGATATATTTAAGGCTAGACTTAAAACCCACCTATTTACCCTCGCCTTTGGCTGCTAGGAGTGCCCCTCAGCTCTAATTAGAGCTAAATCAACACTGTTAGCACTAGCCTACCCTAGCTGCCGATGGGTACTAGGTTTGAGGTTACTTGTATGTTCCCTGTTTACTGTGCTCCATCTAACCGTCATGTTGTCTCCATTAATAATCTGGCCTGTAAAGTCCTTTGAGACTGTCTTGTGATTAAGGGCTATAGAAATAAAATTGAATTGAATTGAATTGAACTGTACATTTGTAAATCCGTTTTTATCATTCTGTTGTTTTCCATATTGTTTTATTGTACTGTATCGCTATGTAACCTGGCACAAGAATTTCATTCGGGATAAATAAAGTTCTATTCTATTCTATCCTGTTGTAATTCATGTTGTAATGCGTGTTGTAATGGGTGGTGTTGTAATGTGTGTGTGTGTGTGTGTGTGTGTGTGTGTGTGTGTGTGTGTGTGTGTGTGTGTGTGTGTGTGTGCATGGTATGCTGCAGTCACTCTGAAGTAATAAGGTAGTGTTTCTCCATATTGCTGTAGTCCACTTGGTTGTTCATCATCATCATCTGGCCCATCGTGGTGAACCCCAGGATCTGTATCACAAGAATAAGAATGAGACTTATGAATATGCATATATATATATATATATATATGTATTTATATAAAATTCCTGGATTATAGCTGTGACAGTTGTTTAATTGTAGTAGTTACTCTAATTGGAATCAATTCATAATTAATTTGAACATACAGTATTTTGTATGTATGTTTATAATTGTAACTTTTGTGTTGTTTTTAATTGTTTGTTCTTGTAATTATTAATAGCTTCATGTTTGATATTCAGCACCATCATTATTGAAATAACATTAAATTGCCAGGAGCCAAGTTAAGCAAATGAGCCCTCCCTATAGGCCCATGACACGTTGACCCATAATAAGCGTACGACGGTCATAATAAACGAGATCGCCATGAAACAAACTGCCTCTGACCTCCACCAGCAGCAACGGCAGCACGGACCACGTGATGAGCCTCAGCAGGAAAACCAGCGCATCCTCCAGCCTCGCCCGGCAGCCCTGAGAGATGCACCAGAAGGGGCCACCAGAGGGTGATACAGTGACGAAAAACAGATCACGTAAATCACATAATATATATAATATATACATTATTCTATATAATAATGACAACAATAAATATATTATATTTATAAGAATAATATAGAATAATAATACAAAATAATAATACTAAGACAATATGGTGCCTGCCCCGCTCGTTGTGCCAATGAATGTGCAACATGACAGGATAAAACTGTAAAAGGTTCACCTGAGCATACAGTTCCCAGGGTGCAGTGGTGCTGCCTCGGCAGAAGGGGAATGTGTAGTTACAGCAGCTCTGAGGGATTCGTCCACTCTGGTTGAACCACGGCGTCTCCAGCCAATCATGGTAGCCCTGGACTCCGCAGCACTGGAGCTGCGATGCGATTGGAGGACCCAGGTCACATGACATGGTATTATGGGTGATCTTTGGTTAGTTTGGTATTGGAACTGTTAGGTAAAGCTGTGACTGCACACACGCACCACACACACACACACACACACACACGCACACACACACACACACACATACACACACACACACACACACACACACACACACTTACACATAGACAGACAGACAGACAGACACGCAGACAGACAGACACCTCTTCTTGTGTACTGTCCACAGCTCTCGTGAGCAGGTCTTGGCTACTTCCTGAATAGTTGTAGAAAACACCTCTGAGAGTAGACAGCTGAGAATCCACCTATCACAGAACAATAAATGTACAAACTTGAAGCTGTAGGCCATGTTCTGGCCGAGAATTGTTATTATATTATATATATATTATAGTATTACTCCTCTCCTGTACCTTGTCAGAGTGGTAGTATGCCAACGCTGAGGCTGTGGCCTCCAGAACCATCGCCACCACCAACAGATATACAAACTGGTGGGAAAAATGTATCCAAATATAATTTACTATATATATAATCTACGAACAACGATGATGTGGTTGTCATTATAACCATGACCATCTTCCCCCATCCTCACTACTACTTCTCATTACCATTGCCAACTTGTTTTGTTACCTATATTTTTCTTTAGGCTTATTCACTGGACATTTATTCGGTTATTATTCTATTGTTATTCTTATGTTGTTGGTATTTTGAGCAACCTCTGGCAAAATAATTTCCTTCGGGATTAATAAAGTTCTATCTTATGTTGTCTTATCATGGCTATTATTATTTATTATTATTACTATTACATTATTATATTATTATTATTATTATTTATTATTATTACTATTACCATTATTATATTATTATTTATTATTATATATTATTATTATTTATTATTATTATGTATTATTATTATCGTTATTATTTATTTTATTATTATTATTATTATGTATTATTATTATTTATTATATTATTATATTATTATTATCATTATTATTATTATTATTATTATTATTATTATTATTACCGAGCCCTGGAGAAAGGCAGAGCTATGAGTCGCCGCCATGCAGCCGATCACGCCGCTGACCAATAGGAGCGCGGCGGTGGCGAGCGCCAGCGCCGCGGGCAGCAGGATGTAGTTCTGGCTGAAGAACGAGCGGCCATCTTTGTAGTTCAACAGCAGGTAGAAGCCGCCGAGCGCCTCCGCCGTCCCCACGGCCTGTACATGTGGACATGTGTTATTTTGTTATTTTTTATTATTCTACTGTTTATTTCTCTATTGTTTTATTCTATTGCTATGCAAACTGGCACAAGGATTTCCTTCGGGATCAATAAAGTTCTCTCTTATCTTATCTTATCGTATCTTACTTGTGACGTCATAAACCGGAGAATCTGAAACGGCTTGGAAACGCTCACACCTTGTGGCATAATAGGAGCCCTTTAAAATACACCCGTCTGCTATTAAAACAGCAATTAAGCATGAAAAGAACAAACCTGTAGGCAGCAGGAAAGCAAATGTATTAAACTGGATGAAGACACCGAAGATACCCAGCTTACTTGTGTGAGTGACGCACAATTTTCTGATTTTATTATTATTATTATTATTATGAGACGCAAACGAGGTGGACGTCTTACCCACAGAAGTTGACACGTGATCTGCAGACTTGTTTTTAATGTTCCCCTGGAAAAAAGCATTTCCTGGCAGCGGATTAAAAGAGAAACCCTTAAAAATAAAAAATAAATAAAAACGACGATAATTAAATTAAAAAACTAAACAAAGCATAGCACAGGTAAAACAACACCTCTTCCTCAAAACTCATCAGAAGTGAAATAATACGGAAACCCTCAACAGCCTGCATGTAACTTCCTTAAAGCGGCGGGCGGTTATTGTATAGGAGAGCGCAGTCTGCAGGGGCGGTTCTACTGTGGGACCAGTAAAGAATGTGTTTTTATTTTGTTTTCATGATTGCAATTTAATAAAACTGTAACGAGCTGTAAGTCACTGAAACACATGGCAATCATCATCATCATCATATTTTTTTTTACCATACTTACCATTATTATTATTACCCTTTTATTACACTTTTAATTATTGCCAAATAGTTTTTGCTGACTGAATATCTTACTTACTATACTTCACCTATATTTTGATATTTCTCCTAGGAGTTAGACTTACTGTAAATTTGTAAATCTGTTATATTATTTTATTATTCTACTGTTTATTTCTCTATTGTTTTATTCTATTGCTATGCAACCTGGCACAAGAATTTCCCTCGGGGAATTTCCTTCCTTCCTTATTTTATGTAGTTTTGTGCGCTATGACTGAATGAAACATTTTGAAAGATTGAACACAAAATGTCTAAAATACACTGTCCACAGTGCAATGAAACAGGACAGACTTTATGTGCTGGCAAACATCTCCGTAGCATGTGAATGACTCTGCTGTGAAGAATGTGGACTCAGGTTATTTCAGTCATTATGCAGACGGACCTGTTTGGGCCGCATATTACATCATACATAGTTTCATATTGATACTGTTGAGCACACTATAATGTTGTGTAACACTGAGCTTTGACCCACCTCTCTCCTCCCTCCAAATGAAGAGTCTATGATGACTTATGTTACTGAAACAAATACCAATCATGGTATTTTACATTTGTTTGTTTCTTTGTTTCTTTGTTTTGTGCGCCATTCATTTATGGACTGAACTAAACATTTTGACTGTGCTCAATTCTACCCCAGTAGAATTGGTCTGGAACTGTCACCGTGTGTGTGGCACATTGGTCTTTTGTATGTTAACCTCTCACCGGTAACCACATAAATGACCTTTTTAGTGCCTTTATATTGGCCCACAATGTGTTACTAGGCATGGCATTTAACCTCTCAGGTATATGTGAGCGTTATGCATTATATTTTATAGTTTCTTTACATACTGGTGCTAGGTAGTTTGTGAATTTCCCCCCTGGGGACCAATACTCAAGTAAAGTACAAGTACCTCAGATTTGTTTAAGTACTGTACTTGAGTAAATGTATTTAGTTACTTTCCACCATTGCATCTGCCCTTACTTACTTACATTTATAATACTTAATATTCAATACTTCTGGATTCATAGGCTATATTCCCCATTCTTACATTTTGTAGAACAGCTGATGTATATTGTTATTATATTGCTATGTATTGTTTTACTCTACTCTGAAATGGGTATGAATTGAAATGTACTATTTGTAAGTCGCTGTTTTTATTTCTATTTTATTTTGTATTCTTTTTATTTATTATTCTAACTTTTTTTCCCCCTCTCTCCTCTAAATTGTCCCTATATCAGTATAAATGGGCCCTATATCATCAGTATAAATGGGCCCTATATCATCAGTATAAATGGGCCCTCATGTTGTGATGAGTCGAGCTGGACTCAGCAGGAGACGACAGTACCCACAGTGGATCGTCGCTAGGGGGCGCCAGAGACCCACCTCATTCACAATGCGTTTGTTAAAAAGCGGGATTGCGTTTTAATTTGTCGCTTTTTAAATGAGTGTGGCTTGAATGACACGTTGATACTCCATGTATATTCACAAGAAATATTCAAAGGTGCAGTTTGAATCTGTCCAACAACGGACCGCCGACACACACGTTACGTTACGTTACGTCAGCTTTGGCAGATTTAGCGCTCTTAGATACAGCGGCTGATTGGCCCCTTGACTCCTGACGTCACAGCCCATGGAGGCCAGACGCATCATGAGCATCAATCACCAACTCCTTCAAGCTGCAGGTCAAACGCAATGCAAAATGTCAAAGAACCATCCAGAACTCATGCATCTCAGTGCTTCTTCAAGCTTTATTTACATGCACCATGTCTGACACACAACCCACAAGTGGGAGTTAGAAATGACACCTGGTGTCGGTGTGTCTGACACAAGAGGAAGAAAATAAAACATATTTTATCGTCAGTGGGCAGTGGATGGGCAGAAAATGTATTATTACCCCAAATAAACCCCCTTTTTCCATTTTGAGTTTTAATCAGCCCTCTCCTCCAAAAGAAAACCTGCCTGATTAGCTGCACCGGGAAGCAAACTGGCACATGAAATGACATGGCTGCCAAGTTGCACTTTTTAATGCAAATACTGTAAAGCGAATATATTTTTGGTCGCTAACTGCAGACACGGAGTGACTGAAGCTACGCAGAGCCTTCTTTAGTTGAGCGATACTGCGATATGACCAACCAACCAGCCCGGCGCTGCACACACAGCAACACAATCAGGAACCTGGCCGGGAGGGGCACACGATGGATAATAAAACACTATTTTCCCTGTGGTTTAAACCAAAAAAAAACGTGTCAATATTTTCCCTGAAATGTGACGTTGTGGGTGGAGTACATTTTAGTCAAGACACCGTTGACCGCCTGATATTGAGAAGAAGTCTTCACGTGGTTCCTCAAAAAACGCTGGATGGTCTGGCTTCATTGGATTTTATCATTTTTTTGCTTGTTAACACTGAGTACTAATATTTACACGCCGTGTAACGCTAGTTCCACCCCACATTGTTGTTCAAACGCAGTTCTCAACATTTTGGCAATTATTTAAAAGACGTTAAAAGACCACATTTCTTTCCACTCATGCTACAGGGCTGATAACCAGGGGGGTGGCCAGCCAACGCCAAACCATCTGCCAACCACTCCCTGTTATCTATTCATTAATAGCACCAAGTTGTAAAACAGCAACAACAAAAAAAGATTAACCTCAAAAGAGAGCATTTTTATAATTTGAATACAAAACAGTCAGAGTAACTAATGCTATTAATGAGATAGCCTAGCTGAAGACAGTCCTAAACACTGGCGCCCTTAAAACTATGTTCATAGGTAGAATAGGGGATTGTTGTGGGTTATTTAACTCTTTGAAAAGGAAAACTGCATTCACAGTAGTGTCATTAAAAACCCATGGTAAACCCATGGTAAAACTATGGTAAACCCATGGTAAAACTATGGTAAAACTATGGTAAACCCATGGTAAAACTATGGTAAACCCATGGTAAAACTATGGTAAAACTATGGTAAAACTATGGTAAAACCTTCATCATTCAGAAACATAAGCATCACGTACCAAACAATGGAGATCATTTCACATTTGGATCGCATCCTCTCTACAGATATTGTTGAATGGTTTGATGCGTCAATGATGGAGGAAGGTTGCTGTTGTTATTTTAAATGAACACTTGCTTTCAAAGTATTTTTAATTCTTGCTTCGCGTCTCTTAAAAGAAACGTTGAAAATTAGCGCATTGAGTAAACTCCACGGAACAAAGTAAAAAAATCTAAGTCACGTTCGCTGTCGTCTTGTTCTGTAAACGGGCCGTCGGCCGCTCTGGGACAACGGCTGGTTTGGCAAAAACATGGTGTTGGTTCCGCGATGACAGAATAACGTGTATCATTGGTGGGGTGGTGGGAGAAGACCCCATGCAGGTTGAACACATAATTCATCGTCGGTTTCATGAGAGACGTTCCCTGAGACTTTTCGTTTTTGTATAGTTGTGACAAAACCCCCCTTATTTCCATTCTTGTCGAGAAAACAGTTGTTGTCTCGGCCCAAAGGACACAAGTCTGTTCGCCGCTACGTGGACAAGTGTCCAGAGTCTTTGACACTTACTTAATACAGTACAGAGTACAATGCCTTACGTAAAAATAAAAAATAAAGGAATCTATGAAAACGGAAAACAAGTCACATGAGTGCACCTTCACATATTTCGATTTAGCTTCTAGGTAGCATAACGCAAGACAATGTAACCTATTCTACCATTTATTACCCCGACCCCCCCCCCCCCCCTTTTCCCTTAAATTACATCATCAGCTCCGACTTCCCCGACATCGTTAACCG
This sequence comes from Coryphaenoides rupestris, assembly GCA_002895965.2. Lineage (NCBI taxonomy): Eukaryota > Metazoa > Chordata > Actinopteri > Gadiformes > Macrouridae > Coryphaenoides > Coryphaenoides rupestris. The sequence continues at coordinate 61,954 of PIJE02002218.1, forward strand.
GGAACCCAGCTTTGTTGCGAGGTGGTCTGCTTGGAGCCGGAGAAACTTCCGGCATTCCTCTCGGTGTTCTTGGCGGCTGCGAGGTGAGACTCGAAGCTGAGGTCCAGGCAGTCGGCGTCCATCAGCTCGTTGCGGATGATGGCATCCATGTCGCATTCGAGGTCGCCGTTGAACACGTCCAGGTCGAGATCGGCGGGGAATCGGTTCAGAAGAGGCGGCACAGCAGTGACCCCGCCACTGCCGCCCAGCTGCATAGAAACGCTTTTCACGGGCGACTTCTGGAGACCGCCGTTTGTTGGCGTCGGAACCGGCGACGGCATCCCCGACGCCCAGCCCCAGGCATCCGTTGGCGGACGTCGGCAAGCCCGCTTGCCACGATCCGGCTCCCGGGGCGAGGCCCCCGCCCGCCAGGACGCTGAGCGGGGGGTCCTTGCGGAGCAGCAGGGTGCCGCGGCGCGAGTTCTGCAGCGCGACAGCGGTGCACGAGGCCTGGGACATGAGCGGGTCCGACTGGGTCAGCATCACGTTGGCGTGGCCGTGTGCGTCCAGGCCCAGCATGTCCTGCAGCGCGGGGTCGCCGAACAGCGGGCCGCACGAGAAGGTGGTCTGCTTGTTCTCTTGGATGGTCTGCATGGGTGACTGGCGCAGGCCGCCGATGGACGGGGGGCTGAACAGGGACGGCGCGCCGAAGCTGGCCGAGGGGCTGCCCAGCAGGCCGGCCCCGGGGCACCCGAATGTGAACACCGAGCCGGCCTGCTGGGCGCCCTCCGCCCCGCCGACATCCTCGTCGTCCTCCTCTTCATCCTCCTCCTCGCCGGGTGGCGGCGGCCGGGTGGCCGTCAGGCTGATGTTGTCCAGGAGGTCGTCCATCAGGTTGTCGTCGCCGTCGAGGTTCATGGTGCCGGCCAGGTCGGAGAGCCCCGTGGGGCCCCGGGAGGGGGACATGCTCCCGGGGCCGGGGTACAGCACCATGGGGGCGGGAGGCACCAGGAGGAGGTCCTCGTCCGCCACCGCTGCCTCATCCAGCTCCAGGTTGGCCAGGATGGGCGACAGGCGTCCACTCACCGTGCTGGCGTTGGAGTTGGTGCGCGAGCGGAAGTCGGTCCAGCAGGTGTCCAGCTCGTCGCTGCTACGCGACGCGGGGCTGCCCGTCCACTTGGACAGGCTGGACGAGCTCTCGGAGCCGCCGTCCTGCAGGGACGCCGTCGTTTGCAGGGACGCCGCCTGCAGGGACAACGCCGCCGCCTTCTTCTTGGTGGCGCGGCCGCGGGCGCCTTTGATGTACTTGCTGTTGTCCATGGAGAGGGCTCGGCGGCGCGGAGCCTTACCGCCCTTCCCACCCTCGGGGTTGACCATCCACCAAGAGCTCTTGCCCGTGCCCTCGTTCTGGACCTTGACGAAGCGGCTGTGCAGGGACAGGTTGTGGCGGATGGAGTTCTGGGGAAACAAGGAAAAAATTATTCTAAATAATGTGCAACATTGCTTCTGGCATCTGCTGTGGAAATGAAGGAAATGAGTACAGGGCCTGTAGCAGGACCTCCTACCACAATGCCGTGGGCCCCCCCTTGTGGTGATAAAAAGTCTGGTTTAGGTAAAATGACATAACATGGAGCAGATAGTCCCGAGCTAGCATGCTAGCGTTCTGCTGAGTGTGTGTGCTGGTGGCTGACTTAACCTGTGGTGCACTGATTAGCCAACGCACCACAGGTTTGTAGCCCCTCCCCTCCCCCAGACTCTAACTGGGCTCGGAGCTATTCTGCGCTACTTGGCGTAGCGTTGTTGTGTTTAATGAACCCAGGAGAGTTCATGATGACTCTTCCGATGAGCATGAGTCACGGGCTCCTTTCATGGACTTTATTTTGAAGTCCTCCCTGACTATTAGCTGAGAAATCTCTGACCAGGAAATATCCTCATAAGTTCAGCACCACTAACGACCACCTCACAGCAGGGTGTGATCACCGGCTATTGGTACATATCTGGGTTGGCGGGTTGAGTAAACAGGAGGCGGTGAACGATCATTAAAAACAAGAGAACCAGGAGCACTGCAGTGTCCTCCCAGAGGTCCTCCACACACACACACACACACACACACACACACACACACACACACACACACACACACACACACACACACACACACACACACACACACACACACACACACACACACACACACACACACACACGCAGCTATCCTGACAAATGGATTTCCCCTAAAGAGAGTTAGAGAGCGATATTCCCAACCTTGAGAGCGAGAGAGAATAAAACAGAGTGAGAGAACAAGAGAGGGAGAGAGACTGCAAGAGAGAATATCTGCAGTGGGCTCTGCAATGAAAATGGCGGCTTCATAACTAGGTTATGAAGAGAGCAGATCCATAACTAGGTTATGAAGAGAGCAGATCCATAACTAGGTTATGAAGAGAACAGATCCATAACTAGGTTATGAAGAGAGCAGATCCATAACTAGGTTATGAAGAGAACAGATCCATAACTAGGTTATGAAGAGAGCAGATCCATAACTAGGTTATGAAGAGAACAGATCCATAACTAGGTTATGAAGAGAGCAGATCCATAACTAGGTTATGAAGAGAGCAGATCCATAACTAGGTTATGAAGAGAACAGATCCATAACTAGGTTATGAAGAGAGCAGATCCATAACTAGGTTATGAAGAGAGCAGATCCATAACTAGGTTATGAAGAGAGCAGATCCATAACTAGGTTATGAAGAGAGCAGATCCATAACTAGGTTATGAAGAGAGCAGTTCTATAACTAGAAGCTCTATAACTAGGTTATGAAGATGCGATTACGGGAGAATATATTCAGCATAACTAACCTAACCCTTAACGAGTCTTTAGGACAATATCATCTGCTTATGATATCGAACCCCATGTTAAACAATCTTCACATTGAATGAGTACATTGAGATCTGGTGTAATTCACATCCTGCATCATGATTCTTTTCTGAGACTCTTTTCCTCGGTTAATATTTTGATGAATATAAACGGAACTAAAGTAATGACTTGATGCTACTCTTTATAAATAACATTCAATTAAATCCTAGCCTAATCCGGATGGCTGATAGATCAGGTTGACCTTTGACCCTACTGCTACTACTACTAATACTACTAATACTACTAATAATAATAATCATAATAATAATAATAGTAATAATAATACAGCCACATATATTATGTAAAAAGAAAATCTAATTCTAGCCAAGAACACAAGCTAAATCAAATCAAGACCGACCCCATTGGCGATTTTAAAGAGATTGCATGAATTATGCAGGAGGCAGGTTTGAATTAAAGCGCTCCCAAAGGCTCATAATTAGTCCCAGAACCCGTTGAGAAAGTCTTTAAGTTGTGTGCAGGCTCCTCACATGTAGACTGGTAGTCAATGGACTGGTCCACTCACAGAACCTCCAGGCAAAGCCTTCGCTCAAAGCTAATTATAGGATTATGTCAACCAGCTGCACTTTCTTCACTCAGACCAACGCACGACTGACTGATCAAAAGGCCCAGGTGTTGGAAACTGACCATCTCTTCCTCCGCGAGACGGGAGCCATCTGAAGAACCCCTGGGGTGGCAGTAGCTCAGGAGGTGGAGAGCCTTTGTCTGGCAACAGTAAGGTTGCTGGTTTGATCCCCGGGCTCTGCCTAATTAAATGCATGAAATGAAATCCAATCTGGAAAAATCTATCTTGTGTTGTTGTTGTAGTTTAGTTTGTGAACACCTGCATCACACACTATAACGGATCTATAATCTGTCGGTGTAATCCGCTGTGGAAACAGATGTAACCACCAGCAACTGACCTACGCCACAACTTTGCTCAGTACTGGAGTGTGGATGGGTGTGGAGCTCGCCACAGCATAATGCACCAGACCACAGACGACCGACACAATCTAGAAACACAGAAGCAGATTGTTTTCATTCAGCTTCAGTGAAAAAGCCACGGCGCTCTCAGCGTGTGTGTTTACGTGTAGAGGGAGGGAGGGGCTTGTACAGCATGAGCGCCGTGGAGCATTTTAAACACGCCTCACAAAAGGAGCAGGCGACTCATGCCTTACCCTCCCCCAGTCAGCCAGCCAAGCAGCCAGCCAGCCAAGCAGCCAAGCAGCCAGCCAGCCAAGCAGCCAAGCAGCCAAAGCAACGCTGCAGTGCACCCAAGTATTGAAGCCTGCAGGCCTGACTAGAGCATGAATGACTGGAGCCCCGGGGAGATCTATGGCCAAGGACCTAGTGATCCACTTGCCCCATTTGGGACCCAACAGTCCGTACTTTACACTGTGTTACTGGGTCACATATGCCCCCTTTCCCACTCGACAAAAAACCCCACCACGCACCAACGCAAAACATCTGGCTTCTGTCTTTAGTGGGAAAGGTTCAAATTTGCGTTGGTTCCCGGGACAATCGCCTCCGATCGGCAGTGATGTAAACATGACACCCGGGTGGACCCTTCTCCGGCATGACGACTCCCCGTCTGTAATATCTCCTGCGAATATCTCACAAATCACTAATAATTCTCTCCCTCGCTGGCTGAGCAGCACTCGAAAAATCATTCCAATCGAGTCGACAAGTATATAAAAAAAAAGTAGACATCGGAAAATGTATACAGGCCACCGTGTGGCTTCATACGGTTTACTAACCCAGTTTCTCCTGTATTTTTGACATCTTTGCGATAGTTGCTGAGATTCTGATTCTGACTCGCATGACAGTAAGGTTGTGGTGTCTGATCAAGTGTGACCAGACCAATGGCTGTGAAGGAGGACGGATGCTACAACAGAGGGTAGCCCCCCCCCCCCACACACACACACACACACACACACACACACACACACACACACACACACACACACACACACACACACACACACACACACACAATTCCATGGCCTCCCTACCATTGGATCCTGGTTTCCCTCTTTAAAGGACCATGTGGTGACCACCGTTACACCCTCCCAAAGAGGAAGTCAGTCCAGTTCCACATCCTTGGGCCTAAAGCCCGAAGCACACGGCCTTGTCGGGATTAAATTAAAATAATTTTCCAAAACTGACTTTTGTTCCTATTCAAAGACAGCAGAGAATACAGCAACACTGCATTCATCCTGCGTGTGGTCTGCTCCACTCAAACAACACAATTCTCTTACTAGTTTGTGTCACTCTACCAATAGAAGGGTAACTCCGTGCTTCATGTTGTGCTCTGGGCCGCGTGGTGACCAGGAGGCGGTGCAGGGAGCACGCAGGGACAGTCGTGAAGCCCGGCAGCCGCCCACAGCTACACGCTGGCACACGGGCAGCGCTTGATCCGCCCGCTAAGCTAAGCTCCTGGGCTGGAGGCAGATGGGGGGGCTTTTCGCCAGCCAGTACCCATGACTGAGCAGCCCTTTTCTGGACCCGCTCGAGTCCGCTGCGCACCCCTGGAGGGGAAAAAGGGGCTGGAAGAGAAGGGCCTAAATATAGCTCGCTGCTTCAACTAAAACAACAACTGTCGTCCATCTGGACTACGGCATCGACAACGGGGATCATGACCACGATCACGCGGTCAGACCCCCCCCTGTGTCCTGCACACATACTGCACCGGAATAATATGTGGCTCCAGGACCGGTCTCTTAGCCCACCCCGAAGAAGAAGGACCCTCAAAAAAGGGGTAGAGATTGAAAACAGTGCGGTTGACTGCAAATGGGTGAGGTAGCTTGTTGGCTTCTTTTAAATAACGAGCGCTGAAGAGACCCACAGCGAGTCACACTCTAAACTTCATGTCTGGTTGACAGAATGGGACCAGAACGGTTCCACAACAACAACAACAACAACACTCATTGCACCACAGTCTGTGATGTCCACCACAATTAGATTGAAGGCGGGGGTCGTCCAGTGTGGGTGCTTGCATGTGATTTTATGTTCTGTGGCGTTCCGACAGAAGGGGGCAGGGAAGTTGGTTCATTCAAGAGTTTATTTCCCACATTGAGTCAGTTCATAAAGCAACAGAGACAACAGGTCAACAAGGGCAGCTACCAGACGGGACTGTTTTACAACACAGACATAGCAAGGTTTGGGCAAACGGTCTCTGAGTCAGAGCCGCCCCCGCTACTGGAACAGTCTTCCTGTGGATTTAATAGAGAGCACTGATTTCAGGGACACCTCGACACTTAGCTAGGCGTAGCCCGGGGATCGAACCAGCAACCTCCAGACAACCGCTCTTACCTCCTGAGCTACGGCCGCCACGCTTGTGTGGCACATGTGTTGGATTGTGTTGTTTGTGGTGTATTGCATTGTTTGTATTGTATTGTTATTAGTATTTGTATTGGTATTGTATTGTGTTGTTGGTTGTATTGCGTTGTGTTGTATTGTGTTGTATTGCATTGTGTTGTGTTGTGTTGTATTGCATTGTGTTGTGTTGTATTGCATTGTGTTGTATTGTGTTGTGTTGTATTGTATTGTGTTGTATTGTGTTGTGTTGTATTGTATTGTGTTGTATTGCATTGTGTTGTGTTGTGTTGTATTGCATTGTGTTGTATTGTGTTGTATTGCATTGTGTTGTATTGCATTGTGTTGTGTTGTATTGCATTGTGTTGTATTGCATTGTGTTGTGTTGTATTGCATTGTGTTGTATTGCATTGTGTTGTATTGCATTGTGTTGTGTTGTATTGCATTGTGTTGTATTGTGTTGTATTGCATTGTGTTGTATTGCATTGCGTTGTGTTGTATTGCATTGTGTTGTATTGTATTGTGTTGTATTGCATGTAATAACCTGCCCAATGACTACAGACGAAACTTAGTCAGGGCAGCTACCAGACGGGACTGTTTTACAACACAGACATAGCAAGGTTTGGGCAAACGGTCTCTGAGTCAGAGCCGCCCCCGCTACTGGAACAGTCTTCCTGTGGATTTAATAGAGAGCACTGATTTCAGGGAGACCTCGACACTTAGCTAGGCGTAGCCCGGGGATCGAACCAGCAACCTCCAGACAACCGCTCTTGCCTCCTGAGCTACTGCCGCCACGCTTGTGTTGTATTGTGTTGGATTGCATTGTGTTGTGTTGTGTTGCATTGTGTTGTGTTGTATTGTGTTGTATTGCATTGTGTTGTGTTGTATTGCATTGTGTTGTATTGTGTTGTATTGCATTGTGTTGTGTTGTATTGCATTGTGTTGTGTTGTGTTGTAGTGTATTGTTGTGTTGTGTTGTATTGTTGTGTTGTGTTGTTGTGTTGTGTTGTATTGCATTGTATTGTGTTGTGTTGCATTGTGTTGTATTGCATTGTGTTGTGTTGTATTGCATTGTGTTGTATTGCATTGTGTTGTATTGCATTGTGTTGTATTGTGTTGTATTGCATTGTGTTGTATTGCATTGTGTTGTGTTGTATTGCATTGTGTTGTGTTGTATTGTATTGTATTGTGTTGTATTGCATTGTGTTGTATTGTGTTGTATTGCATTGTGTTGTATTGCATTGTGTTGTATTGCATTGTGTTGTGTTGTGTTGTATTGCATTGTGTAGTTGGGTAGTTTGTAATAACCTGCCCAATGACTACAGACGAAAATTAGCTCGTTAGCTAACTGTGGCACATTGACGTAGAAACTGAAACTGTTGATGACTGTGCACGGTTCCTGGTAAAGAAATAAATAAATGGATTTGTTTATTTGTGTTGCGGTGGTTAGTTCTGTGATTAAACAAGAAGGAGAAGCCACAGCAGCCACACGCAGTCAGCACGCTAGCGCCCACCACTGCTGCTGTACCTGCTGCAGCTAATTGGTGCACAGAACCAGCAGCATCTCGGAGAATGAGCCATGTCAGCAACTTTTCTTTGTTTAAAAAAAACCTTAACCCTTTCCTGCATGCAAACAACCCTCCTCCTGCTGTAAAGACTGTCGATAGTGTGGATAGTGTGGATTCTTTCCATTCAAGTGTGATATTTGTATTGTTCTGTTGCACATTCCGCTGAAAAAAATAATGAAAATAATGAAAATAATGAATGAAAGTAAACCTTACACACACAGATGATGATTGTAAAATTGTATTCACCTTCTGTATCAGACCACATGCATCCAATATTTTCTCCAAATCACATTTCAAATCATATACGTGTAAAACCACACCACTGTAACTCATGTAGGCCAAAGTGACATCTACAGTAGGATTACTCTCTCTCTCTCTCTCTCTCTCTCTCTCTCTCTCTCTGCAAAGCTCTGAGATTGGATCAGAACTGAATCCGACTGCAGATGAATTGGTTTTCCAGGCCAAACTAATCCTGGCTGCTATATTCCCCCCAGCCAAACAGGCGCTGGAACAAGACCTCTTAGCACCACATCAGCGTGTCTGTCTGTCTGTCTGTCTGTCTGTGTCTTGACCTTGACGAGCCCCAGAGCAGTGGCTCCGAACCTTGGGGTCATGACCCCACTTGGGATCCTTGCTATGCGTACGGGGTCACAGGGGGAGTGACTGAACGAGCTGCCTAGTGGTCCATAGCAAAGAGCAGCAGGCCGACCAATCACTGAGTGTGAAGCAGAGCTAGGGTTTGTGAGGTCACAGGGCCCAAATAGTATATCCCTGCCCCCAACAGGACTCTGCCAGCGACCTCTCCATCTTCAGCGGGGAGGAGGAGGTGTTCGCCTTCCAGCGGACGATCTCCCGCCTCACAGAGATGCAGACAGAGCAGTACTGGCTGGAGGGAGACCGCAGCAGCAAGTAAACTGGACCCCCAGAACCAGACTGGACCGGACCGGACAGGATGGGTCTGGTCGGAGTCTCCCACCAGCCTTCATAGCGACCGAGACACTGCGACCCAGGCTGGGCCCCCCGGCATCACCAACACCACCACCACCACCACACAACTCCATGGGACCGTACAGAGACTGGTCACCACCACCACCACACAACTCCATGGGACCGTACAGAGACTGGTCACCACCACCTCCACCACACAACTCCATGGGACCGTACAGAGACTGGTCACCACCACCACCTCCACCACACAACTCCATGGGACCGTACAGAGACTGGTCACCACCACCACCTCCACCACACAACTCCATGGGACCGTACAGAGACTGGTCACCACCACCACCTCCACCACACAACTCCATGGGACCGTACAGAGACTGGTCACCACCACCACCTCCACCACACAACTCCATGGGACCGTACAGAGACTGGTCACCACCACCACCTCCACCACACAACTCCATGGGACCGTACAGAGACTGGTCACCACCACCACCTCCACCACACAACTCCATGGGACCGTACAGAGACTGGTCACCACCACCACCTCCACCACACAACTCCATGGGACCGTACAGAGACTGGTCACCACCACCACCTCCACCACACAACTCCATGGGACCGTACAGAGACTGGTCGCCACCTCCGCCAAATTTTTATTTATTATTATTATTATTATTGAAACTCTGATTTTAACTCTGAACTGCACTTTACAGTGTGGTGCATCCCTAAAATAACCACCATAAGTAACCCCCAAGCTCACACACACTCGCATAACACACACAGTATCTCCAGATGCTGTGTGAGTCTTGTGTGTGTGTGTGTAC
>PIJE02002219.1:4947-14947 GCA_002895965.2 Coryphaenoides rupestris
GTGTCGTTTGATGATTTAGTTTTTCTTTTTGTTTCTTCCCCTCGAGGTCACTGTTCTTTAACCTGAGCGTCCAGATTCACTTCAGAGCTCAAATGAACCAAAACTCACAATGTGACTTTAATATTCAATTGTGGTTGTGAAGCAGCCAATCCTGTTGATGTGTACTTTTTATTAATCTACTGCAACTTTTCTATTTATGGAGTCAATCTGGCAGCATCTGACGTTGGCTTCCTTGGCGCCATCTACAGCGACAACTGATGGAATTGCGACCATGTCCTGTCTATTAATGTTCACTTCCGAGGGGGGCTGTGGGTATTCATTATACTACCAGTATATGATCCTCAACCATTTACTATTAAAAAATAAACTAAACCATTTCCAGAAGTTAGTTAATTCTTTTATCTTTCAGAAGAAGATCCAAAAACATAATTGCAAATTGAATTCTCAAATCTTAAAAACATATGGTCCTACATACTGACATGGCTACCATTAAAGTAATGAAATCACTTATGGAGGAAAAAGTATCAATGTCTCCTCTTGGAGTATTGAAACTGACAGCACTGCTATGGAGGACTTTCTACTCCTGGAGTATTGAGAGAGCACCGACCTCAGTAGTGGACGGCGTCTGTGACCAGTTGCGCTGCAGCAGGGATGTGGAGGAGACACCTTGGGACACAAGCATTGTAACCCGACAGTTCTATAGTCTATACTACTGCAACGTGTGGGACATACGTCCACTATTTTAGCTGGAGAGTACTTTCAGATAGGTACTAACCTATCACCATGTATGTTGCAGTCATGTCATTTGGTAGGGTTACACTTCTATGACTATTACAATTTATAAAAGGTGTTAAAAATACCAAAGAGCACCATCATCAATAGTAAATAGTAAAGTGGTACTTAGCCACAATCAGGTGCTGGGTGGTGTTTACTCCAGGGATCCATGCAGCAAATAGTCGATGAAATGTTCACGCAAAAGACAGAAGAACGCAGTTTGGGACGCAGCAAGAGTGACGCCATCATTAAGTATTGAACATACAGTTGCTACAGTGGAGAGACAAGGCAACACGTGTTGGTTTGTCATGTCTGCTACACCTGAGTGCAAGCTATAGGTCAAATCAATGTGATGGCTACCAAGAGAAACAGGGTACAGGGCCAATCCTCAACGCCTGCCTAACCAAGTGACCATATTGGCCTCAGTTGTGTCCTGCGCCATCCCCAGTCCAAACGCCGCAGCATAAGATAAGGATCCTGCTCCGTACTCCAGACACACTGCAGCATTAGAGGTTCACAAACCTTCACAATTCATCCAACTGGAATCCAAACGCTCCAGTCAGAACCAACCCAGCAAAGTAATATAACCAGCACCTCACCTTGAGCTGAACGACGGAAGGTCTTGTAGTCCTTTGATCGTCTTCTCATTACACATCCAACAGACTTACCTTGAGGTGATCTAGTAGTTTGTTGCTGTTGGTTTATACTATTCATTCCATTGTGACTTTACATTACAATGCCCCCATGTGTACATGTAACCACTAATAAAAGCAAGGTTTACAAAATACAAAGAATACAACTACCATGTTAGGTCCACAACAACTTGAAACTCAAATCCTTTCCTAAAACTTCAATGCTACATAGTGACACCTTTACAAATGACGTGGACAATTCAAGGTGTAATCTATACAATAAGCATATCTCTGCACCACTACTAAAAGGAAACAGTGGATCGTGCCAACATACATACATTTAATTAAATACATCTATGGAGCCATCTGAAGTGTACAGTTCTGCAGACGTGCCCCTCCAAGAGAAACCAAGTGTTCAAGAGTCGTAACATCAGCTACATGAGCTGGAATGTCCTTCAAGATGGAGAAAGGGATTCCAGAAGGTGAAATGTCAAGGGCAAGATGAGAGGGCTCTTCCCCTCAGCTGCTAGAACACAACCTAGGTCTTACACCAGAGAACCAGGGAACCCACTTCAACGTTCCTCTACATAGATCTTGAAGCCTTAGTGAGAGCTTCTTTACCTCCTCAGCTGAAGAAAAACACAATTTCAGCCTGAAGGACTCTAATTGGGATGTTTCAACATGGTTTCTGATTAAAGGGGACCCATCTTCCAGGTCCAGTTAACCTTGTACAATACAATGCAGTTCAACTACAGAAAGACTTGCATCTCAGCGCAAGAGTAGACAAGATACAATCCACAGGGCCCTCCGGGGGGGCGGGGGGGGACTGCAGACAGTTGATCTTCAGCAATACATTAACCACACAGCTCAAACCTCCATGCCAATTACATGCCAGGTCAAACCCACACAGCTCAAACCTCCATGCCAATTACATGCCAGGTCAAACCCACTTCACATGTGCTACCTGGTTCTCATCAGAACCATAAATGAAATCAGAGGAGTCTGATATCGGTCATGGATAATGCAGGGTGTCTCCAGAAGGTAATACAATGTTGTCTTCATGTTCCAGAAGTGGCGTCTTGTCAGTTTTTCCTTGAATGAAAAGCCTTCACAGAGGCCTTGTGGTGGGATGGTAGGGAGAAGAGAAGGATCCTCCATCATCTCTTCTGAGCAGCAGGCTGATGAATCCTCTTCTGGCTCAGATGGAAGCGTTCTGTGGACGTCGTTTTGTCTCTTCCAACCCCAAGGTGCAAGCCTTTCTCAGGCTGAACCACAGAGTAATGGACAAGGCCAGCAGGAACTGGAAGATGGGTTCTCTCAAATCAGTAACCATCTCGGAAAAATCCCAACTCGGATCTTTTCTGAACTGAAGTTGTGTTCTACCTCAGTTGGGGAGGTGGAGAAACCATCGCCAAGTCTTCAAGATCCATGTAGAGGAACGTTCCCTGGTTCTCTGGTCTAAGACCTAGGTTGTGTTCTAGCAGCTGAGGGGAAGAGCTGTTTCACCTTGCCCTTCCAGCTCATGCAACTGATGCAAGATAGCCACTTGAACACTTGGTATCTCTTGGAGGGGTACATCTACAGAACTGTAGACTCTAGACAGCAGCGTGAAAGTGGACAGAAGAAATCAGAACGTCTAACCTAACAGGTAACTTCAACCAACCAAGACGGCTAAAACATTACGTGCCTCAGCATAAAACTGGAAAATAGTGACTTACAGTTCACAGGTTCTTCTTCATAGTTGACCTGTGAAGGAGTGGAAGAGTCGAGTGTAACTGATGTGTTTAGGACCCAAATGCATCACGACGAATGATTTTTATTGAGAAAGTTCTGGTGAGGTACAGGGACCAGTAGAACGACAGATAACGTTGAAACAGGGACACAGGTGAGTTTATCTTGGGAGTGATTGATGGGGGACAGGTGGAGGTGATTAGGCGGATGAGTTGGTAATTGACAGTGAAGGTCGAAACTTGCAGAACTGCAATGCGGATCATGACACTGCCTGACTTTAACCTGACCCGTCCAGTTTAATTTCAGAGCTCAAATGAACCAAAACTCACAATGTGACTTAATATTCATACATGTGGTGTGAAGCAGCCATCACTGTTGATGTGTACTTTTATTAATCGACTGCAACTTTTCTTTATGGAAACTGGTCAGAAGACTGTGGCGGACTCCAGGAGTCAGGAGAAAGACTTGCGGACATTGGCGAAGCTGAGTCGGTGTGTGTGATGAGTTGTCATGATTATTATTATATAGATGATCATCTATTATTATTCTGCTGTCTCTTTCTATGAATATCATTGGACAATCACACTCTGACATCAATCCTATTATTTTCAGGATCCATATCAAGGCACAATTGTCCTGGCAACAGTGAAGGGTGATGTCCATGACATAGGCAAGAACATTGTGGGGGTGGTCCTGGGATGGGGGGGGGGGGGGGGGGTGGGGGTGGGGGTGGGGGGGGCGGTGGCGGCGGAGGCGGTGGCGGTGGCGGTGGCGGGGCGGGGTGGAGGTCATTTTGTCGTAGGATGCAACAACTCAGGACATGCTCATGTGATTTTATATGTATATATATATTTATATATATATATATAGATATATATATATATTATATAAATAATGTGTTTGTGTGTGTGTCTGTGTATTACCTACTTGATTTTACCAATGCAGCTGTTTTTCACTTACTTTTGCACAGACAAGAATTCCATGTTTCTTGTAGTTTTTTGGCTCCTCACACAATTCCGCCTAAACAAGTACATGCAATTGAGAAACATAAACCTGACATTTCATATATAGAAAACTGGTGATAGAATAAGAAAATCATGGTAAAACAGAAAACTCTAAACTGCTCAAGGGGTTCACATACTTTCAAGCAGCACTATATATAGATATGTGTATATATAAAGTACATTTAACCAATCGAACCATTTAGGGGTGTGACATATCTTATCGTTCACAATAATACTGGTATAATTTTCAATTTGAAAGTGACGTAATGTCACACCATTATGTGCGTAACTTATGCACAGAAACAAGTAAGCATGGCTGAAAGCACTCTAAAGTGGAGTTAAACATCTGTTTTGTCATAAGGACACACATAACATCTAATGTAATTAATTTAGGCAGCATCAATTGATTAAGACAGCTAGCTGCGATGCTAATGCTAGCTGTGACGCTGACAGTAACCGCGATGCAAAAGTCTTCAAAATAAAACTTGAGTTTTACTGCAAAACACTGGATATTTTCAATGTCCCTGCTAATGCTAACCGCGATGCTAATGCTATCATCAACACATATTATCACTAGTTTACAGTCCATTAAACACATGTTGAAAGTGATTGAGCCCCGGTGGTACAACATTACTTCTTGCCCATATTTCAGCCAGTTTGTCATCCCAGCCATTTATAAACAAGCGACACTAACATGAGGTACGTTAGTGTCGGCAGATCTGCCCATTTTGAACGCAGTGTGTTTTTATTCAAGAAAGTTTGAGTTTATAGTCCGTGTGAGAGAAAGAGAGCTGTGTAATAATAATAATAATAATAATAATAATAATATATTATTAGTATATATGATTTTATTATAGTAATTAAGGAATTAGATGTTGAGTAGGTATTGTGTCGTGGGACTGTACCAAATGAATTTCATTACCAAATCCTCTAGACTATGTGTAGAAGTATGAACTATGAGATTGTGCATGACGCGTGTCTAGTGTGACTTACTGTTGATATGCGAGATTCTAGAATTATATATATAGAGAGCATATGAATTCACTATGTTTGTATGACAGGTGAGTTGATGAATTCATATGTGTAGTAAATATCGAGCCAGAAATATCAATGTGATAGATTGAATGATGGAGACATGAGTGAGCGTGATAGTTCGTTAATCATGTGGTGATGAGTTTAATAGGGTGGTACTGCACTCAGAATATGGCAAGACTCTGCTGCATGGACACATCCGTGCGCAACGCTATTTGCAGGTCTTGATGAGTTATAAGCCAGCGCGTAGGTGACTTGTTGCTATATGCAACGAAGTGTTGGCTGCGATTGTGAGTTGGTCTTGTGATAGGATAAAATGACTAGTAGAATTGTAATATAGAGTGATTTGAAAGGAGCTAGTGGTATTGCCGACCACTTGCGTCAAGGATAGCCGTGTTAGTCAAGAATGTAAATAGATTTTTAAGGCTATATTGCCACCCCTAGAACCGTTTCAGAAATGAAATTGTCCGCTATGCTGGATGCATTTAGGGGAAACGCTGATATATAACTATCAGCCACAGCATTAAAACCACTGACAGGAGAAGTGAATAACATTGATCATCTCATTACAATTGTACCCGTCAAGGAGTGGGGATATCTGAAGTGGCTATGAAGAGTCAGTTCTTGAAGTTGATATATTGGAAGCAGGATTTGGCCCTTTGACAAGGGCCAAATTGTGATTGATAGTCAGAGCAAGTCAGAGCATCTCCAAAATGGTAGGTCTTGTGGGTACAACTGGTGAACCTGTCATGGGTGCCCAAGGCTCATTGGTCAAGGTTAGCCTGTCTTGTCCGATCCCACAGAAGAGCTACTGTAGCACAAATTGCTGAAAAAGTTAATGCTGGCTATGATGGAAAAGTGTCATGAGGAGTGATTGATGGAGGACAGGTGGAGGTGATGAGTTTATATAGGGAGTGATTGATGGAGGACAGGTGGAGGTGATGAGTTTATATAGGGAGTGATTGATGGAGGACAGGTGGAGGTGATGAGTTTATATAGCGAGTGATTGGATTGGTCATAATATCCATAATATAGGCACAGAGCAGGTCAAAGTGTTTTATTGTCCATCCTTGTGACAAGAAGAGAACAATGTTGGATACGGAACCAGAAACCTCCTGAGCTACTGCTGCCCCGAGTAGAAAACATGTTAGCTTTCCCATGCGTGGAAAAGCTTAGAAACAAATAAACTCATAGAATTATTTTTTTTCCAGATGAAGGAATCCTTTATCGGCCAAAATATACAGACACAAACAGAAGATAAAATATACTCAAACAGAAGATAAAATATACTCAAACACAACATAAAATATACTCAAACAGAAGATAAAATATACTCAAACACAACATAAAATATACTCAAACACAACATAAAATATACTCAAACACAACATAAAATATACTCAAACAGAAGATAAAAGTCTCCATGCGTCTCAAGATGTCAGCCGTCACGCTTTGATCTGAAACTGCAGTTTCTCATCCTGTGGAGAGAAACACTCATGAAGCTGAAGCTCTACAGAGGAGCAGTATAGTAGTAGTAGTATTGTAGTAGTAGTAGTAGTATAAATGCAGTACATTAGTATAAATGCAGTACATTAGTATAAATGCAGTACATTAGTATAAATGCAGTATATTTGTATGAATGCAGTATATTAGTATAAATGCAGTACATTAGTATAAATGCAGTATATTTGTATGAATGCAGTATATTAGTATAAATGCAGTATATTTGTATGAATGCAGTATATTAGTATAAATGCAGTATATTAGTATGAATGTAGATGACCTTAATGACGCTGGCTAACTCCTGGAGGGTTAGCTCATAGCGTGCCGCCATGTTCTTCAACAGCTGAGGCTTGACGTGATGTTTCTGGATCCCAGCACTTCCTGCCTCCTTCAGCATCTCCAGGAAGTTGGCCCTCTGTGAAGTACAATACACGCGGTGATAAAACAGGCATCGTATAAGGCTAGGGGGCGTGGCTAGCAGGGAGAGGAGGTGTCACCTGTACGTCCAGCAGGAAGGTGAAGGCCACTCCCGCTTTCCCCGCTCTGGCTGTTCTCCCGATCCTGCAGGCGGAACACGCAACCGTTCAGACATGCAGCCTAGAAACCTCTAGAGCATCCCAGAACACACTTCAACCAAGACAATACAGGACTGTTGCCATGGAGACCTGTGGATGTACGTCCGGAGGTACTGAGGAGCGTCGTAGTTCACCACACACTTGATGCCCTCGATGTCCACGCCCCTGGCAGCCGCATCCGTGCAGATCAGCCTTCAACACACATTCACCCCAGGACAGGTCAAGGTCAAAAGTCAAAGTGTTTCATTGTCACGTGTACATCATAACACACCCTAGATACTAGTGATTAACCCCTAGATACTAGTGATTAGCCTCTAGATACTAGTGATTAACCTCTAGATACTAGTGATTAACCTCTAGATACTAGTGATTAGCCTCTAGATACTAGTGATTAGCCTCTAGATACTAGTGATTAGCCTCTAGATACTAGTGATTAACCTCTAGATACTAGTGATTAACCTCTAGATACTAGTGATTAACCTCTAGATACTAGTGATTAACCTCTAGATACTAGTGATTAACCTCTAGATACTAGTGATTAACCTCTAGATACTAGTGATTAACCCCTAGAGACTAGTGATTAACCTCTAGATACTAGTGATTAACCTCTAGATACTAGTGATTAACCTCTAGATACTAGTGATTAACCTCTAGATACTAGTGATTAACCCCTAGATACTAGTGATTAACCTCTAGATACTAGTGATTAACCTCTAGATACTAGTGATTAACCTCTAGATACTAGTGATTAACCTCTAGATACTAGTGATTAACCTCTAGATACTAGTGATTAACCTCTAGATACTAGTGATTAACCTCTAGATACTAGTGATTAACCTCTAGATACTAGTGATTAACCTCTAGATACTAGTGATTAACCTCTAGATACTAGTGATTAACCTCTAGATACTAGTGATTAACCTCTAGATACTAGTGATTAGCCTCTAGATACTAGTGATTAACCTCTAGATACTAGTGATTAACCTCTAGATACTAGTGATTAGCCTCTAGATACTAGTGATTAACCTCTAGATACTAGTGATTAACCTCTAGATACTAGTGATTAACCTCTAGATACTAGTGATTAACCTCTAGATACTAGTGATTAACCTCTAGATACTAGTGATTAACCTCTAGATACTAGTGATTAACCTCTAGATACTAGTGATTAACCCCTCTAGATACTAGTGATTAACCTCTAGATACTAGTGATTAACCTCTAGATACTAGTGATTAACCTCTAGATACTAGTGATTAACCTCTAGATACTAGTGATTAACCTCTAGATACTAGTGATTAACCTCTAGATACTAGTGATTAACCTCTAGATACTAGTGATTAACCTCTAGATACTAGTGATTAACCTCTAGATACTAGTGATTAACCTCTAGATACTAGTGATTAACCCCTCTAGATACTAGTGATTAACCTCTAGATACTAGTGATTAACCTCTAGATACTAGTGATTAACCTCTAGATACTAGTGATTAACCCCTCTAGATACTAGTGATTAACCTCGAGATATGTTCAGTGCTTCAAGTCAAAGTCAAAGCTGCAAAGTTCCTGAACTTTTGGAAAACACCCGATCTGGGAGCAGGGACTTTTTTAGGGGTCAAAAACATCCCCAGAACTGAATTGAGACCCTGGTTGGTGCGGTGGAAAGGTGGCGGTGTGGTCCTGGTCCTTACAGCTGAGTCTTGCCCTGCTGGAAGTCTCTGAGAGTGTGCTTCCTGTCAGCCGAGGACAGACGAGAGGAGAACTCTGCCACCTCCACGCCGCCAAACAGCTTCACTAGCAGGTACAGCCTACACACACACACACACACACACACACACACACACACACACACACCACACACACACACACACACACACACACACACACACACACACACACACACACACACACACACACACACACACACACACACACACAGTTGTAGTTTCTCATTTTGTTTGTAGTTTTTGATCCGCTGTATAATTCAGATTCTGTACAGAATGATAACACTACTGTGTTGTGGACAACGACAACAACAGGACAACAACAGAGGAGGCGTGTCCACCTGTGGGCCGCCTGCCTGGAGTTGGTGAAGCACAGCAGAGGGAAGAACTTCATGTAGAGGATGAAGTGCAGGAGGAGGAGGGGCTTGTAGCTCAGCGAGCACCCAACGTAGTACTCCTGGAATACACACAGTACCTAACATAGTACTCCTGGAATACACACAGTACCCAACGTAGTACTCCTGGAATACACAACGGATCCTGAGGCCACTAACCATGAGGAAAGACCTCTAGATACTAGTGATTAACCTCTAGATACTAGTGATTAACCTAGATACTAGTGATTAACCTCTAGATACTAATGATTAACCTCTAGATACTAGTGATTAACCTCTAGATACTAGTGATTAGCCTCTAGATACTAGTGATTAACCTCTAGATACTAGTGATTAACCTCTAGATACTAGTGATTAGCCTCTAGATACTAGTGATTAACCTCTAGATACTAGTGATTAACCTCTAGATACTAGTGATTAGCCTCTAGATACTAGTGATTAACCTCTAGATACTAGTGATTAACCTCTAGATACTAGTGATTAACCTCTAGATACTAGTGATTAACCTCTAGATACTAGTGATTAACCTCTAGATACTAGTGATTAACCTCTAGATACTAGTGATTAACCCCTAGAGACTAGTGATTAACCTCTAGATACTAGTGATTAACCTCTAGATACTAGTGATTAGCC
>PIJE02002219.1:17447-42447 GCA_002895965.2 Coryphaenoides rupestris
GAGGATGAAGTGCAGGAGGAGGAGGGGCTTGTAGCTCAGCGAGCACCCAACGTAGTACTCCTGGAATACACACAGTACCTAACATAGTACTCCTGGAATACACACAGTACCCAACGTAGTACTCCTGGAATACACAACGGATCCTGAGGCCACTAACCATGAGGAAAAGTGACACTATATGAAGCTGCACATTGTAACTTCCACTTCTACTGAAGAAGACTTTTATTGTGAAGTGAAGGTTGTGTTGTCTCACTGTGAGGCCTTCAGGGAAGTGGAAACGCTCCTGCATCTGGGTAGAGGCGGGGCCAGAGTGAGTGGAGCTGAAGAGGCGGGGCTGGTGCAGGCCGAGCTGCTGCAGTTTCTCAGGGTTCATGGTGAGCGTGGCGGAGAACAGCAACTTCTGGAGCGGCATCTGGGGCGGGGACAGGCTGCAGGATGCATGGAGACGCATGGAGGGACAGAAAAGGAGGAGGAGGAGGAGAAGAGACAAGATGGAGGAGCAGAGACAAAAGGGAAAGATAAAGATCACTTTTATTAGTCCACACTTATGGTCACAAACACACACATGCAGGGAGGCCCGCGGAAATGTAGTCTCTGCATTTGACCCATCCTGTGTTATGCTGCCCCTCCAGGGGCAGCCAGGAGCAGTGGGCAGCCCTTTTACGGCGCCCGGGGACCAGCAGCTCCAGGTCTTGCATCCACGTCTTGGTCAGGGACAGGACAGGAGAAGCGATCTTCACATGTTTTTAATTGGGGTTCTTACTGTGGAAGGAGACCCCGCGGAGCACGGGGAGAACATGCAAACTCCACACAGAAAGGCCGGGAGATCACCCACCTGGGGGAGATCACCCACCTGAGAGATCACCCACCTGGGAGATCACCCACCTGAGAGATCACCCGCCGGGGAGATCACCCGCCGGGGAGATCACCCGCCGGGAGATCACCCACCTGGGAGATCACCCACCTGAGAGATCACCCACCTGGGAGATCACCCACCTGAGAGATCACCCGCCGGGGAGATCACCCGCCGGGGAGATCACCCACCTGGGAGATCACCCACCTGGGAGATCACCCGCCGGGGAGATCACCCGCCGGGAGATCACCCGCCGGGAGATCACCCACCTGGGCACCCCACAGTCAATAGCACCCCAGGCGGGAATCGATCCCAGGACCTTCTTGCTGTGAGGCAGCAGTGCAAGCACTGCGCCACCGTGCCCCGGAGGAGGAGAGACAAGATAGAGGAAGAGACAAGATGGAGGAGGAGACAAGATGGAGGAGGACGAGGATGTGGAGTAGGAGAGACAAGATGGAGGAGGAGAGGCAAGATGAGGAGGCTTGGAGAGACATGATGGAGGACAAGAGACAAGATGGAGGAGGAGGGACAAGTTGGGGAGGAGGAGAGACAAGATGATGAGGAGCAGGCGTGGAGAGACAAGATGGGGAGGAGGAGAGACAAGATGATGAGGAGGAGGCGTGGAGAGACAAGATGGGGAGGAGGAGAGAAGATGGGGAGGAGGAGAGATAAGAAGATGGGGAGAAGGAGAGATAAGAAGATGGGGAGGAGGAGAGATAAGATGATGAGGAGGAGGAGGCATGGAGAGACAAGATGGAGGAGGAGAGACAAGGAGGAGGAGAGACAAGATGAGGAGGAGGAGGAGGAGAGACCAGGTGAGGAGAAGGAGGAGAGACAAGGTGTGCAAAAGGCGTCCTCACCTGGCCGCCGTGATGTGCGTTGCTTCACTTCTCTTGAAGACTGAGGGACTTTCAAATCCAATTCCTGCTCTGAACACGGCCGTGGTCACCTGACCCAGCCAAGCATGATGCATGCTGTCAATCATCCGGTCGGCCTCGTCGATCACCTGCACGTGTCAGAAGAAGGCGTGTCAGAAGGCGTGTCAGAAGAAGGCGTGTCAGAAAAAGGTGTGTCAGTGGGCTCTGACTCACCAGGAAGCGCAGCAGGTCCAGACGGAAGCCGGGAGTCTTGTTGATGTGGTCCACCAGGCGGCCCGGCGTCGCCACCACAATGTCAGCCAGACTCGTCCACCTTCCCCTTCTGGAAACACACAGGGATGAACTCCAGAACATACGCATAAAACTGTTCTGCTCTTCTACCTCTATCTGTCCAGTCAAGTGGACCGTAACAACAGGGAGTTATTAATGAGTTGGGGTTAGATAGCAGGGAGATGGAGGTGGGGAAACATTGTTCGTTTGCATAAGCTTACAGAAATGTCTTGAAAACTCTATTTTAAAAACATGTCAGAGGGCATCACCCTGATCCTTCTCCCCATTAGCTGTCCTCAAAAGAGCTTCTCCGTGTTCTAGAAGTGGACCACTGACAGCCGTCCTCACCTCTGCTCTGCCAGAGAAGCTTGTTCTGCAGCAAAGGACTTCTGACCACCCACCATCACCACCTTCAGACCTGTGCCCTCTGCATACACAGCAAACACCCTACACACCTGGAGAACACACACTTTTTACATCTGGAGAACACAAACTCTACACACACCTGGAGAACACACACTACACACACCTGGAGAACACACACTACACACACCTGGAGAACACACACTACACACCTGGAGAACACACACTCTTTACATCTGGAGAACACACACTACACACCTGGAGAACACACACTCTTTACATCTGGAGAACACACTCTACACACACCTGGAGAACACACACTACACACACCTGGAGAACACACACTACACACCTGGAGAACACACACTCTTTACATCTGGAGAACACACTACACACACCTGGAGAACACACTCTACACACCTGGAGAACACACTCTACACACACCTGGAGAACACACACTACACACCTGGAGAACACACACTCTTTACATCTGGAGAACACACTACACACACCTGGAGAACACACAGTACACACACCTGGAGAACACACACTACACACCTGGAGAACACACACTCTTTACATCTGGAGAACACACTACACACACCTGGAGAACACACAGTACACACACCTGGAGAACACACTCTACACACACTCTACACACCTGGAGAACACACACTCTTTACATCTGGAGAACACACTCTACACACACCTGGAGAACACACAGTACACACACTCTACACACACCTGGAGAACACACACTCTACACACCTGGAGACCAACAAGCTTTGTGTCAAGACCTCACCTGCTGTGCGAGCTCCTTGGTGGGCAACACAACTAGAGCTCGGACCTCACAGACCACTCTCCTGTCAAGAGCCTGGAAACACACACCTGGTCAATGATCTATATCTCTATCTATATATATATATATATATACAGTCAGGTCCATAAATATTTGGACATTGACACAATTTTCATCATTTTGGCTCTGTACACCACCACAATGGATTTGAAATTAAACAATCAAGACTTTCAGCTTTAATTTGAGGGTATTTACATCCAAATCAGGTGAACGCTGTAGGAATTACAACACATTTTATATGTGACCCCCCCCTTTTTAAGGGACCAAAAGTAACATAATCATAAATCTAATTGTCACTTTTAATACTTGGTTGCAAATCCTTTGCAGTCAATGACAGCCTGAAGTCTGGAACCCATAGACATCACCAGACGCTGGGTTTCGTCCCTGGTGATGCTCTGCCAGGCCTCTACTGCAACTGTCTTCAGTTCCTGCTTGTTCTTGGGGCATGTTCCCTTCAGTTTTGTCTTCGGCAAGTGAAATGCTTGCTCAATTGGATCCAGGTCAGGTGATTGACTTGGCCATTGCAGAACATTCCACTTCTTTGCCTTAAATAACTCTTTGGTTGCTTTCGCAGGATGCTTCGGGTCATTGTCCATCTGCACTGTGAAGCGCCGTCCAGTGAGTTCTGAAGCATTTGGCTGAATATGAGCAGATAATATTGCCTGAAACACCTCAGCATTCATCCTGCTGCTTTTGTCAGTACATCAATAAATACAAGGGAACCAGTTCCATTGGCAGCCATACATGCCCACACCATAACACTACCTCCACCATGCTTCACTGATGAGGTGGTATGCTTTGGATCATGAGCAGTTCCTTCCCTTCTCCATACTCTTCTCATCATTGTGGTCCAAGTTGATCTTTGTCTCATCTGTCCGTAGGATGTTGTTCCAGAACTGTACAGGCTCTTTTACATGTTTTTTGGCAAACTCTAATCTGGTCTTCCTGTTTTTGAGGCTCACCAATGGTTTACATCTTGTGGTGAACCCTCTGTATTTACTCTGGTGAAGTCTTCTCTTGATTGACTTTGACACATACCTCCTGGAGAGTGTTCTTGATCTGGCCAACTGTTGTGAAGGGTTTTTCTTCACCAGGGAAATAATTCTTCTGTCATCCACCACAGTTGTTTTCCGTGGTCTTCCGGGTCTTCTGGTGTTGCTGAGCTCACCAGTGTGTTCTTTCTTTTTAAGAACGTACCAAACAGTTGATTTGGCCACCTAATGTTTTTGCCATCTCTCTGATGGGTTTGTTTTGATTGTTCAGCCTAATGATGGCTTGCTTCACTGATGGTGACGGCTCTTTGGACTTCATATTGAGAGTTGACAGCAACAGATTCAAAACACAAAGACCACACTTGAAATGAACTCTAGACCTTTTATCTGCTCCTTGTAAATGAAATAACGAGGGAATAACACACACCTGGCCATGGAACAGCTGAGCAGCCAATTGTCCAATTACTTTTGGTCCCTTAAAAAGGGGGGGGTCACATATAAAATGTGTTGTAATTCCTACAGCGTTCACCTGATTTGGATGTAAATACTCTCAAATTAAAGCAGAAAGTCTGCACTTAAAGCACATGTTTCATTTCAAATCCATTGTGGTGGTGTACAGAGCCAAAATGATGAAAATTGTGTCAACGTCCAAATATTTATGGACCTGACTGTATATACAGTCTATACTGTAGAGATGGCTCTAGTCTATGACCCATCTATATCTATAGATATAGATGTATGTACTGTAGAGATGGCTGTGGTCTATGTGTACAGGTGTACACTGCTTCCTGCTAGCTCACCTGGATCAAGGGCACCACGAAGGCGAGGGTCTTCCCGCTACCGGTGGGCGCCGACACACAGATGTCCCGGGGTCGATAGCCGCCCCGGCCCATGAGCACCCCCTGCTGGACGGACTCCAGCAACGCAGGCACCACCTGGGCCTGGACTGGAGGACAACATGCCGGTCACCACACTAGAGCCCTGCAATGGAGCCCGAGGCCCGGGGGGCCCGAAAGCCCGACAGCCCGAGGGCCGGGCCTCGGGCCAATGATCCCATCATTAGCTCGGATACGGGCCGGGCTCGGGCTTTTTTTCTCTCTCTCTCAATTAAATTAAATTAAATTCAAAGAGGCTTTATTACCAGCAGCAGCAGCAGTGAGCGTGCGTTCAGCGCCGCTGGAAGAGTAATAGAGGAGAGGAGGACTGGACTGGCCCCTGAAACCGTGGATGCGATTCTTTTCCTTCATGATGCAAAGTGACTTAAAAAGACATGTTGCCATGTTAAGCGGCTGACAGTTTTTGTGTGATTGGACGTTTTTTTATTATTATCATGGGCGTAGAATTTAGTGGGGACGCTGGGGACATGTCCCCACCAATATCCACACCTCACGGTTGCGTAATTGCGCATCCTTGGCGCAATATCTGTGATGTCCCCACCAATGTCCAAAACAAAAATACGCCCTTGATTATTATTATTCTTGGTTCCTGTTTTGGTCAATTTTATTTTAGTCAAGGCTTACTCGGGTAAGACAAGCTGTTTTCTCTGTTAATAATAGCGTAACTGTTTCTCCGCACTTCCGTGTGCTTATTGTTCCAATGGTTTTTATAGGCTACGTTTAATAATAAACACTGATACGCTTTAAGTGTTGAGTTTGTTTTTTGTAGCCTATTCACTGGGATATCATTTGTAGTAGCCTATTCAACATTGATCTGATATGTAGCGAATGGATCAACTGTTAATCGCCGCGCAGCTGCTCGTCACTCACTTCAGAAAATAAAATAAATGATTTAACTGCCTACAAAATGCTTCAAACATTTTCCTAAAATAACTTAAAATTGAAATGAAACTAAATATAACCACTTATGCCATTTAAAGTGCTCAAATAAGTCTATAGCTAGACCTGTCGCATATGGGCAACAAGTCTAGTTTGCGACATTAGTCGCAAATATGGGAGGTTAATAAAATGTCGGGCTTAATTCGGGCCTGAGAGTTCTAATAATGTGGCAGGCCGGGCCGGGCTGGGGCCTCATTCTCTCGGGCCAGGGCCGGGCTAGGGCCTACTTTCCAGGCCCGCGCAGTCCTCTACACCACACTGCCAACTACGCTGCTAACTATGGTCACCAGACCTGGACGTGCAGATAGCACACTGTTAGCTACACTGCTAACCATGCTAATGTGGCTAAACTGGTAACTGATAAGCAGTAATAATAATACATGTGGTCATCTACTAGTATTACTGGTAATCGCCTGGTCATCCACTAGTATTACCAGTTATCTACTGGTATTACTGTTCACCCACTAGTATTACTGGTCATCCCCTAGTATTACCGGTTATCTCCTGATATTACTGGTTATCTAATGGTGTTACTGGTCATCTACTACTATTACAGGTCATCTACTAGTATTACAGGTATCTACTGGTGTTACTGGTAAATCTACTAGTATTACTGATAATCTACTGGTGTCACTGGTAATCTACTAGTATTACTAGTTACCAGGGAAGAAGCTGTGAATGCCGTTGTCTCTGAGTTTCTTCAGCAGACCAGAGGAGATTCCCGGGACCAGGGAGACGTCCATCAGGTTGCTCCTGATGTCTCTCTGGATCACGTCCGGCTGGGCCAGCCAATGGGGCAGCACGCACTGCACCTGCCAACACAACCTGTAGCGTTAACACTCGCACCTGGTCCAACATATGTCTCGACAGACTTTAGTCCAGCCTCTTTTCAGAGTTCTCACCAGTACAGTACTCTGTGGTACTCAATGTACATTGCAGTGCTCTGCCGTACCCCGCCGTACTCTATTGTACCCCTGCCGTTCTTTGTCAATGGTGTGACTGGACTATGAAAGGCCCTCCACCTGCCAACACAGCAGTCAGACTGCAGGAGTCAACGTACCTTTTGAACCGCTTTATTCTCGAATCCTCCGAGAAGGGTGAAACCAGTCGGGAGTTCTGCCTTCTGGTTCTCCTTCTGGTTCCCCTTCTGGTTCCCCTTCTGGTTCCCCTTCTGTACCTCTCCTCCTCCTCCTGCTATACACCCCCCTCCTCCTCCTCCTCCTCCTTTCTTGATCTGCTTACACTCTTCTACTAAACCAAAGAGAACCAATTCAATAAATACAGTAAGTCCATCTTTGATATATTACAGCATACATCATATTGAACAAATAACATAATCATGATTTAGAATTTAAATGCCTGTTTAGCTTTTATGTTTTCCACTTATCCTAGCATAGGTAATATACCAGAAGTTACTCCACAACTCTCAGTAGCAGCAACACCCAACTCACCCGACTCACCCAACAAACCAGCCGCCTTCTGCTCACCAGCGGG
Organism: Coryphaenoides rupestris; assembly: GCA_002895965.2. Classification (NCBI taxonomy): domain Eukaryota; kingdom Metazoa; phylum Chordata; class Actinopteri; order Gadiformes; family Macrouridae; genus Coryphaenoides; species Coryphaenoides rupestris. The sequence goes on from PIJE02002219.1 coordinate 24,992, forward strand.
TTCTTCAGGAACATCTGATGTTTCTCTTGGTTTGACTTCTTTCTTCTTCTTCTTTTTCTTGTCACCAGCAGGTTCTTCAGGAATATCTGATGTTTCTCTTGGTTTGACTTCTTTCTTCTTCTTTTTTTTGTCACCAGCGGGTTCTTCAGGAACATCTGATGTTTCTCTTGGTTTGACTTCTTTCTTCTTCTTTTTCTTGTCACCAGCGGGTTCTTCAGGAACATCTGGTGTTTCTCCTGGTTTGACTTCTTTCTTCTTCTTTTTCTTGTCACCAGCGGGTTCTTCAGGAACATCTGGTGTTCCTCTTGGCCTCTTCTTCTGGGGTGGTCCTGTCTTCTGCTCTCCAGTCTCCGCCACCAGCCTCTTCAGGCTCTTCTTGGCCTTGTTCTGGAGCCTGGTCAGTAGGAGCTGGGACTGGGACGCTCTGCTGGAGACATCCTCCTCCTCCTCATCTCCCAGGTACCTGGGAACAACATCACATTTATAGCAACATAACAATAACGCTCTCACTCACAGACAGACAGACAGACAGACAGACAGACAGACAGAGAGAGAGAGAGACAGAGAGACAGAGAGAGACAGACAGAGAGAGAGAGAGAGACAGAGAGACAGAGAGAGAGTGAGAGAGAGAGAGAGAGAGACAGAGAGACAGAGAGAGAGTGAGAGAGAGCTCGGATCCATCCAATTCTGATCCCTCCAATTCGATTACACATCTTGAACACACTTACCTGTTAACCACGAACAGAGACATGTTGGAATATCAAGAAACTACGAGACTGACTCCTTCCTACTCCAACATCCTCCGGGGGGGGCTCTAAACAGAGTGGTATACAGAGATAGAGGTTACAGAGCTGCTGGTAACAGAGATAGAGGGTATATAGAGCTGCTGGTAACAGAGATAGAGGATATATAGAGCTGCTGGTAACAGAGATAGAGGGTATATAGAGCTGCAGATAACAGAGATAGAGGTTATATAGAGCTGCTGGTAACAGAGATAGAGGGTATATAGAGCTGCAGATAACAGAGATAGAGGGTATATAGAGCTGCTGGTAACAGAGATAGAGGGTATAGAGGGTAATAGGGTATATAGAGCTGCTGGTAACAGAGATAGAGGGTATATATAGAGCTGCAGATAACAGAGATAGAGGGTATATAGAGCTGCTGGTAACAGAGATAGAGGGTATATAGAGCTGCAGATAACAGAGATAGAGGATATATAAATATGCAGATAACAGAGATGGAGGATATATAGAGCTGCAGATAACAGAGATAGAGGATATATAGAGCTGAAGATAACAGAGATAGAGGATTTATAGATATGCAGATAACAGAGATAGAGGATATATATATGCAGATAACTACCTCATGTGTTGCTTGTGTGCAATGGACGCGTATGGATGACGTAGGTCGCACAGCACGACGGCGGGAACGCCCCTGCGGAAACAATGAAAATAAAATACTAAAATAAAATAAAATAATAATTTCTGAACACACTAATAATAACAAGAAAAATGTACAAATGAATATTACCGCATAGGGTCGTTTTCGTATCGCGGCTTTACGGTCTTCCGACCAACAATACAGAGCTCGGGGAGCCCGCGTCCGATGATGTAGACCAATCAAAAGCGAGCTAGGGGAACACGTGTCCGATGATGTACACCAATCAGAAGCGAGCTAGGGGAACACGTGTCCGATGATGTACACCAATCAGAAGCGAGCTAGGGGAACACATGTCCGATGATGTACACCAATAAGAAGCCCGCCGAGGTGAGCGCGGACTGTTTGAATCCAGGGCAGTCATCTCAATCATCTCCGAGTTTCACTACTAATATAATATAATATAATATAATATAATATATAATATATATGATATCTATATGTTACAGGAGGCAGTATGTCGGCGCCGGCAGAAGAGTCGGCAGTTAAAGTGTGTGTTCGAGTCCGACCGCTCATAGAACGGTAAGTTGTGATGCCAACATGCTAACAGAGATAGAGGACTTTTTGACTGTACATTTGTAAATCTGTTAGTTTATTTGTATTAATCTGTTAATTTCTCTATTGTTTTATTGTACTGTATTGCTATGCAACCTGGCACAAGAATTTCCTTCGGGATTAATAAAGTTCTATCTTATCTTATTTTTTGTGGTGCCTATGAATGCTGCAGTGATGCGCTCTCTGCTTACTACCACACTACACACCACACCATTGCGGGTGGTGTTACTACAGGAGCTGATCATCACAGTGTGGTGGTGTTACTACAGGTGGTGTGTTTCTGTGTCTCAGGGAGGAGAGCGAGGCTGCTGAGACCTCAGAGCCGGTGCAGCTCTATTGGAAGGCCGACGGCAAGTCCATCCACCAGATCGACGATGGCACTCCCACCAAGAGCTTCAGCTACGGTCAGTTCATCTGAGCAGCCGCCTACCTCTCTCCTAGCAGCCGCCTACCTCTCTCCTAGCAGCCGCCTACCTCTCTCCTAGCAGCCGCCTACCTCTCTCCTAGCAGCCTCCTACCTCTCTCCTAGCAGCCTCCTACCTCTCTCCTAGCAGCCTCCTACCTCTCTCTGAGCAGCCTCCTACCTCTCTCTGAGCAGCCGCCTACCTCTCTCCTAGCAGCCGCCTACCTCTCCTAGCAGCCTCCTACCTCTCTCCTAGCAGCCTCCTACCTCTCTCCTAGCAGCCGCCTACCTCTCTCCTAGCAGCCGCCTACCTCTCTCCTAGCAGCCTCCTACCTCTCTCCTAGCAGCCGCCTACCTCTCTCCTAGCAGCCTCCTACCTCTCTCCTAGCAGCCGCCTACCTCTCTCCTAGCAGCCGCCTACCTCTCTCCTAGCAGCCGCCTACCTCTCTCCTAGCAGCCTCCTACCTCTCTCTGAGCAGCCTCCTACCTCTCTCTGAGCAGCCGCCTACCTCTCTCTGAGCAGCCTCCTACCTCTCTCCTAGCAGCCTCCTACCTCTCTCTGAGCAGCCTCCTACCTCTCTCCGAGCAGCCTCCTACCTCTCTCCTAGCAGCCTCCTACCTCTCTCCTAGCAGCCTCCTACCTCTCTCCTAGCAGCCTCCTACCTCTCTCTGAGCAGCCTCCTACCTCTCTCTGAGCAGCCTCCTACCTCTCTCCTAGCAGCCTCCTACCTCTCTCCTAGCAGCCTCCTACCTCTCTCCTAGCAGCCTCCTACCTCTCTCTGAGCAGCCTCCTACCTCTCTCTGAGCAGCCTCCTACCTCTCTCCTAGCAGCCTCCTACCTCTCTCCTAGCAGCCTCCTACCTCTCTCCTAGCAGCCTCCTACCTCTCTCTGAGCAGCCTCCTACCTCTCTCCTAGCAGCCGCCTACCTCTCTGAGCAGCCTCCTACCTCTCTCCTAGCAGCCGCCTACCTCTCTCCTAGCAGCCTCCTACCTCTCTCTGAGTAGCCTCCTACCTCTCTCCTAGCAGCCTCCTACCTCTCTCCTAGCAGCTGCCTACCTCTCTCCTAGCAGCCGCCTACCTCTCTCCTAGCAGCCTCCTACCTCTCTCTGAGCAGCCGCCTACCTCTCTCCTAGCAGCCTCCTACCTCTCTCTGAGCAGCCTCCTACCTCTCTCCTAGCAGCCTCCTACCTCTCCGAGCAGCCTCCTACCTCTCTCCTAGCAGCCTCCTACCTCTCTCCTAGCAGCCTCCTACCTCTCTCCTAGCAGCCTCCTACCTCTCTGAGCAGCCTCCTACCTCTCTCCTAGCAGCCGCCTACCTCTCTCCTAGCAGCCGCCTACCTCTCTGAGTAGCCTCCTACCTCTCTCCTAGCAGCCTCCTACCTCTCTCTGAGCAGCCTCCTACCTCTCTCTGAGCAGCCTCCTACCTCTCTCCTAGCAGCCTCCTACCTCTCTCCTAGCAGCCTCCTACCTCTCTGAGCAGCCTCCTACCTCTCTCTGAGTAGCCTCCTACCTCTCTCTGAACAGCAACTGTTTTGTATTTATTCTTGATAAATGACTTCGATCAGGTTATGTGAGTGGATTAACCTCAAGCCTCTCTGGCATCTCTCTGAGCAGACCAGGTGTTCAGCTCCAGTGAGACAACCAACCATCTGTACCAGGACATCGCCAAGCCTCTGGTAGTCTCCACTGTCGAGGGATACAATGGTAAGACTTGGTCAGGTCAAGTCACAGTGTTATATTGTCCCATGGACATCATAACACAGGGCCTTTCTGAGCAGTGACACTTGTGACATGGCAGGCGACAGTACGCAATAAATAACAAGAGAAAAAAAAGATATGTATGCATTGGAAAGAAAAAAAAAGTATTGAGTATTATAAATGTACAAGTTAGCAAGGGCAGATGTGCAAGTGTGGGCAATATGACATGGAATAGCAGAAATAAACATAAGAGAATCAGAAGCATATGCAGAATATTTAAATATAGCATAGGGTGTGTGTATCCAGAAGTAGTCGAATATATGATCAATGAGATTGGTGTTGCAACCCCCCCCCCCCCTCCCTCCCCCTCCACGATCATCTCCTTAGTCTTGCAGACATTGAGAGTGAGGTTGTTGCCCTGGCACCATAAATCAGACTATCGAATCAGACTTTAGGTTAACATCTAAGTGTACTTTTTCTTCCATAATTCTTAACAAAGGAATTCTATTCTATTTCTATTTCTATTTTGTATTCTTTTATAACTGCTGTCCGGCGTTTTGCACATAAGATTTTCACTTACTGCTTATACTTATGTAAACTGTGAAGTGACAATAAAATACTTGAAACTCGAGAACAAAAATTAAGCGGTATCCCCCTCGTAGTAGACTCCACTGCAGAAATACATCTCAGTCCGGACGAATATCTCCGTAACAAAACCGTAAACCCTGTGTGACTCCGCCCCTCACACTCGTTTCCAGCCCAGGCACTGTTTTCAAGTATTTTATTGTCACTTCACAATTTACACGTGAGTATAAGCAGTGAGTGAAAAACTTTTTGTGCAAAACGCCCGACAGCCGACAGTAATTATAAAAGAATACAAAATAGAAATAGAACTATGCAAAATAGAACTATGAATATAAATTCTCTGTAAAATAAGTAAATGAAATATAAAATTAAATGGAATATACAATGGAATATATATGTGTAGTCTCCCCCAGAACTTCTGGATCCCATATGAGTCCAGACTAGATGTGAACATAGAGGCTTGATTGATTCTGAACACATGACGAATGCACTATGTTCCAGGAACCATCTTCGCTTACGGCCAGACGTCCTCTGGGAAGACCTTCACCATGATGGGCAGCGACCTCGCTCCAGGCGTCATCCCCCTGTCCATGGAAGAGGTTTTCCAGACGATTAAGAATGTGAGAACCATGTTCAGAAGCATCATTTCAAAATCTGAATATTTGCTTTTCATGCTTTTTGGCCTTGAAATAGATGCTAAATTCGTTAATTCTTAAAACCCTTCTAAAACAATTAACCCCCACTTGACGCAAACTCTTCTATGGCCACAACTAGTAGTGCGTGCGCCACCATGGAAAACTCAAGCCTGAGGAGAACCCTAGAATATTAAATTAACTATTAGAACTAGCTAGTCTCCGGCCGTCTGCCCATTCTTATGCTGGACAGCATGTATGGGGTTGGGGTCAGTTAGCAGGTTTGAGGTTAGGCTTAAGTGTGAGACCTCCTTCAGTCTCGGGGGATGTCTTGCATATATTTAGTATGTTATCACTGGGATACCACTGGGAAAAGTAATCTGACCAACCTACGGTTGGCAAACAAAAACTAAAAAGTATTTTTATGAAAAAATAAAGGAGCATTCCAATCCTGATTTGAATTCCTACCTGACGAACACATATTCACATGTTCACATTGGGGCTGAGCCCTAGTGTGGTTCTAACCATGGTAGTCCGGGCCTAAACATGGTAGCCTGGCTCTAAGCAAGGCCGTCGGGGCCTAACCATGGTAGTCCGCCTCTAAGCAAGTCACCCCATCCATCAATCCATCCATCCATCCATCCAAGCAAGTCGCCCCTAAGCAAGTCAGTTGGGGCCTAACCATGGTAGTCTGGCTCTAAGCTGGGCAGTCGGGGCCGAAGCAGGGCATTCAGGGCCTAACCATGGTAGTCCAGCTCTAAGATGGGCAGTCGGGCCTAAGCAGGGCAGTCGGGGCCTAACCATGTTAGTCCGGCGCTAAGCAGGGCAGTCCAGGCCTAAGCAGGGCAGTCGGGGCCTAAGCAGGGCAGTCGGGGCTTAAGCAAGTCAGTCGGGGCTTAAGCAAGTCAGTCGGGGCCTAACCAGGGCAGTCGGGGCATAACCATGGTAGTCCGGCTCTAAGCAGGGCAGTCGGGGCCTAATCAGGGTAGTCGGTGTGTTTGGCTTCACAGTTCCCCAAGAAGGAGTTCCTTCTGCGTGTGTCATACCTGGAGATCTACAATGAGACGGTGACTGACCTGCTGGTGGACAGCTGGAAGAGGAAACCCCTGGAAGTCCGCGAGGCCCTCAATGTAAGAGATGGACCGGTACCGTTCTATCATCACTCTTATCTCTGTCATGAGAGGCCAATGAGACGTTCCACACTGTGTCCTCCGACCTGCAGAAGAACATCTACGTGGCTGACCTAACAGAGGAACTGGTGACGTCTCCTGCTCAAGCCCTGGCCTGGATCCGCAAAGGAGAGAGTACGCCCTTCATGTCCCACCTAGTTAATGGATCAATGTACAGTTAACCAGCTAGTTACTGGTCAAATTCTGGTCAACTAGTCAGTGAGCGGTGTAATGTCCAGTATAACCAGCTACTTGGTGAGATCATGTCCAGTTAACCAGCTTGTTGGTGGGATAGTGTTCAGATAAGAAAAGATGGAACTTTTATTCACTTTTTTAATCCTGATGGAAATTCTTGTCCCAGAAGTTGCCAGAGTTCAAACAGTTAGTGGGTTAGTGAGCTAATGTTGAGTTAACCAAACACTTCAGTTACCTAATTAGTTGGTGGGTTAATGTCCAGGCAACCAGCTAGTTGTTGGGACAATGCTTAGTTCGTTGTCTCCCCAGAAAACCGCCACTATGGAAAGACCAAGATGAACCAGCGTAGCAGCCGCTCCCACACCATCTTCCGTATGGTGAGAAAACACTTTATTACACACCATCTTCTGTGTTGATAAACCACTTTAATACACACCATCTTCCGTATGGTGAGAAAACACTTTATTACACACCATCTTCTGTGTTGATAAACCACTTTAATACACACCATCTTCTGTGTTGATAAACCACTTTAATACACACCATCTTCTGTGTTGATAAACCACTTTAATACACACCATCTTCCGTATGGTGAGAAAACACTTTATTACACACCATCTTCTGTGTTGATAAACGCACTTTAATACACCACCATCTTCTGTGTTGATAAACCACTTTAATACACACCATCTTCTGTGTTGATAAACCACTTTAATACACACCATCTTCCGTATGGTGAGAAAACACTTTATTACACACCATCTTCTGTGTTGATAAACCACTTTAATACACACCGTCTTCTGTGTTGATAAACCACTTTAATACACACCATCTTCTGTGTTGATAAACCACATTAATATCTGGTGTCTTTGTTTTAGTGTTGTGATACATTACGTTCTTAACTCCACCCCTCCACATGTGATGTGTACAGTATATCGTTCTTGACTCCACCCCTCCAGATCTTGGAGAGCCGTGAAAGGAGCGATCCATCGTCTGGGGAGAACTCTGATGGAGCCATCATAGTCTCCCATCTGGTAAGCTGTGCAGTGTTTTATTACAAGTAGTATTAGTCACTAAATTACTATTCAAGTTAAGTTCAACATATAGATTTGACCAACGCCTGTCGGTGGTTCCTTGTACTCTACTAGAACCTGGTAGATCTGGCCGGATCAGAACGGGCCAGCCAGACCGGGGCGGAAGGTACGTCAACCAATAAACTAGTTTGAGTTGGTTTACTGTCGTGTAAATAGTGGTTAGTTTACTGTACTAATCTTAGTTTATTTCAAGTATCAAGTTTCAAGTATTTTATTGTCACTTCACAATTTACACGTGAGTATAAGCAGTGAGTGAAAAACTTTTTGTGCAAAACGCCCGACAGCCGACAGTAATTATAAAAGAATACAAAATAGAAATAGAACTATGCAAAATAGAAATAGAACTATGAATATAAATTCTCTGTAAAATAAGTAAATGAAATCTAAAATGAAATGGAATATACAGCAAAAACATCCAGGTGAGCAATACACATATAAATCAATGTACTAAAATATACATTGTTATATGCTGACATTCACAGAATGTCACAGAATACCTTCTCAGACAGTCAACACAACACTAGCACCAGCAGTTGGAACCAGGACTAGCACCAGGACTAGCACTAACACCAGTACTAGCACCAGGACTAGCACTAACACCAGTACTAGCACCAGGACTAGCACTAACACCAGCAGTAACAACTTATCACCAGGACTAGCACTAACACCAGCACTATCTCCAGCAGTAACAACTTATCACCAGGACTAGCACTAGCAGTAACACTTAGCACTAGCATTTAGACATTGATGCCGAACTTGTTCAGCAGCCTGATGGCCTGACTGTGGAAGCTGTCTCTGAGTCTGTTCATCACTTGATACTGCGTATCGCCTGCCTGACGGTAGAAGTGTGTACAGTTCGTGGCTGGGGTGGTTATTGTCTTTAATAATCCTTTTGGCCTTGGCCACGCACCGCCTGGTGTATATATCCAGGAGGGAGGGAAGCTCACCTCCAACGATGTACTGGGCCGTCCGCACCACCCTCTGTAGTGTTTTACGCTCCAGTGCGGTGCAGTTCCCGTACCAGACGTTGATGCATCCTGTAAGAACACTCTCGATGGTACTGGAGTAGAATGTTCTGAGGATGCGGGGGCACATGTTGAATTTCCTCAGTCGCCTGAGGAAATACAGGCGTTGTTGGGCCTTTTTCACCACGTGTGTGGTGAAAAAGTATTTCAGTACACTAGTATTGGTAAGCTGACTGTAGTCAACTAGTCTTGGTTTACTGTAGTATACTAGTCTTGATTAGTTTACAGTAGAATACTAGTCTTGGTTAGTTTACTGTAGTGTTTATCATGGGTTTCCATGGTGACTGTTTTTATGTGTTTCAGGCGCTCGCTTTAAGGAAGGATGCAACATCAACCGCAGCCTCTTCACGCTGGCCCAAGTCATCAAGAAGCTGTCTGACGAGAGCCAGAGGTGAGATGAGGATCTACCAACAGATGGTCTTAACCATCACCATCAACATCCTGCTGTCTGACAATCCTCCTCCTCCTCCTCCAGGGGCTTCACCAACTACCGAGACAGTAAGCTCACCCGCATCCTGCAGAATTCCCTAGGGGGTAATGCCAAGACGGTCATCATCTGCACCATCACCCCGTCAACCCTGGAGGAGACCCTTAGCACCCTGCAGGTACCAAGACTCCTCTACTCTAGGTGGTGAAGCTATAGATCGATACACTGAGAGGAGCCCCTAATGAGGTCACTTCCTGTTGTCAGTTTGCTAGCACGGCCAAGAAAATGAAGAACGACCCCCATGTGACGGAGGTGTCTGATGACGGAGCTCTGCTCAAGAGGTACCGCAACGAGATCATCGACCTGAAGCGTCGGCTGCAGGAGGTACCACACCGTATACACTTTATAGTAGTAGTACTAGAATACAACCTTCATACAGCAAGTACTAGAATACAACCCTGATACATCTTGTACTAGTAAACAAGGTTAACATATAATGACTAAATGTTAAAATCTTTAAATATGATCCCCCCCCCCCCCCCCCCCCCCCCCCGCAGGTGTCATCTGGAACCCAGACGACTGCGACGGAGAAGCAGACGCTGTCTCAGATCCTGCAGGAGAAAGACCAGCTCCAGAAGGAACAGGAGGACCGCATCAGGAACCTCACCAGGCTCCTGGTCACAGGCTCCACCCTCGTCCACGCCAAGAAGGTTAGGATTAGTGTCACTAAAACTTAAGATAAGATAGAACTTTATTCATCCCCAAGGAAATTATTGTGCCAGGTTGCATAGCAATACAATAAAACAATAGAGAAATAGAGAAATAAACAGAATAATAAAAATAAAATAACAGATTTACAAATGTACAGTAGGTCTAAGTCCTAGTAGAAGTATAAAAATACAAATAAGTACTTTGTCTTGACTTTGCTTTTGTCTGCAGATGCCCAAGCGGAGGGTCACATGGGGTGGAAAGGTGCTCCGATTGGCCGGAACCACAGAATGTGACATGGGCGAATCAAATCTAAGCTTTGCCGAGCATTTCACCTGCAAGGAAAAAGCTTCAATGGAGCTCCTGGAAGGTGAGTTATACCAGCCTGTTAACCATCAAACACATGGAGATACCAGCCTGTTAACCATCAAACACATGGAGATACCAGCCTGTTAACCATCAAACACATGGAGATACCAGCCTGTTAACCATCAAACACATGGAGATACCAGCCTGTTAACCATCAAACACATGGAGATACCAGCCTGTTAAGTTAGACTGTGAGTTAGTGTCTTCTAGTGTTGGTTAGTGAGACAAGACGGTGAGGTAGTGTCTTCTAGTGTTGGTTAGTGAGACAAGACGGTGAGTTAGTGTCTTCTAGTGTTGGTTAGTGAGACAAAACGGTGAGTTAGTGTCTTCTAGTGTTGGTTAGTGAGACAAGACGGTGAGTTAGTGTCTTCTAGTGTTGGTTAGTGAGACAAGACGGTGAGTTAGTGTCTTCTAGTGTTGGTTAGTGAGACAAGACGGTGAGTTAGTGTCTTCTAGTGTTGGTTAGTGAGACAAGACGGTGAGTTAGTGTCTTCTAGTGTTGGTTAGTGAGACAAGACGGTGAGGCAGTGTCTTCTAGTGTTGGTTAGTGAGACAAGACGGTAGGTTAGTGTCTTCTAGTGTTGGTTAGTGAGACAAGACGGTGAAGTAGTGTCTTCTTAGTGTTGGTTAGTGAGACAAGCGGTGGGTAGTGTCTTCTAGTGTTGGTTAGTGAGACATTAGTGTCTTTCTAGTGTTGGTTTAGTGAGACAGACGGTGAGGTAGTTCTTCTAGTGTTGGTTAGTGAGACAAGACGGTGAGGTAGTGTCTTCTAGTGTTGGTTAGTGAGACAAGACGGTGAGTTAGTGTCTTCTAGTGTTGGTTAGTGAGACAAGACGGTGAGGTAGTGTCTTCTAGTGTTGGTTAGTGAGACAAGACGGTGAGGTAGTGTCTTCTAGTGTTGGTTAGTGAGACAAGACGGTGAGGTAGTGTCTTCTAGTGTTGGTTAGTGAGACAAGACGGTGAGGCAGTGTCTTCTAGTGTTGGTTAGTGAGACAAGACGGTGAGGTAGTGTCTTCTAGTGTTGGTTAGTGAGACAAGACGGTGGAGGTTCAGTTGTCTTCTTAGTCGTTGGTTGAGTGAGACAAGACGTGAGGTAGTGTCTTCTAGTGTTGGTTAGTGAGACAAGACGGTGAGGTTAGTGTCTTTCTAGTGTTGGGTTAGTGAGACAAGACCGGTTGAGTCAGGTGCTTCTAGTGTGGTTGTTAGTGAGACAAGACGGCTTGAGAAGTGGTCTTCTAGTGTTGGTTAGTGAGACAAGACGGTGAGTTAGTGTCTTCTAGTGTTGGTAGGAGGACAAGACGAGTTGAGGTAGTGTCTTCTAGTGATTGGTTAGTGAGACAAGACGGTGAGTTAGTGTCTTCTAGTGTTGGTTAGTGAGACAAGACGGTGAGGTAGTGTCTTCTAGTGTTGGTTAGTGAGACAAGACGGTGAGTTAGTGTTCTTCTAGTGTTGGTTAGTGAGAACAAGACGGTGAGCTAGTGTCTTCTAGTGTTGGTTAGTGAGGACAAGACGGTGAGGTAGTGATCTTCTAGTGTTGGTTAGTGAGACAAGACGGTGAGTTAGTGTCTTCTAGTGTTGGTTAGTGAGACAAGACGGTGAGTTAGTGTCTTCTAGTGTTGGTTAGTGAGACAAGACGGTGAGGTAGTGTCTTCTAGTGTTGGTTAGTGAGACAAGACGGTGAGTTTAGTGTCTTCTAGTGTTGAGTTAGTGAGACAAGACGGTGAGGTAGTGTCTTCTAGTGTTGGTTAGTGAGACAAGACGGTGAGGTAGTGTCTTCTAGTGTTGGTTAGTGAGACAAGGACGGTGAGGTAGTGTCTTCTAGTGTTGGTTAGTGAGACAAGACGGTGAGTAGTGTCTTCTAGTGTTGGTTAGTGAGACAAGACGGTGAGGTAGTGTCTTCTAGTGTTGGTTTAGTGAGACAAGACGGTGAGTAGTGTCTTCTAGTGTTGGTTTATGAGACAAGACGGTGAGGTAGTGTCTTCTAGTGGTGGTTAGTGAGACAAGACGGTGAGTATGTCTTCTAGTGTTGGTTAGTGAGACAAGACGGTGAGGTAGTGTCTTCTAGTGTTGGTTAGTGAGACAAGACGGTGAGGTAGTGTCTTCTAGTGTTGGTTAGTGAGACAAGACGGTGAGGGTAGTGTCTTCTAGTGTTGGTTAGTGAGACAAGACGGTTGAGGTAGTGTCTTCTAGTGTTGGTTAGTGAGACAAGACGTGAGGTAGTGTCTTCTAGTGTTGGTTAGTGAGACAAGACGGTGAGGTAGTGTCTTCTAGTGTTGGTTAGTGAGACAAGACGGTGAGGTAGTGTCTTCTAGTGTTGGTTAGTGAGACAAGACGGTGAGGTAGTGTCTTCTAGTGTTGGTTAGTGAGACAAGACGGTGAGGTAGTGTCTTCTAGTGTTGGTTAGTGAGACAAGACGGTGAGGTAGTGTCTTCTAGTGTTGGTTAGTGAGACACTAGAATGAGACTGAGAAAACCAGAGAACAGGAAGCTGAGGAAACAGGTGGTCTGACTGATTGATGTTTGGCATGAGCCACACATCAAACAGTTGAACATTGGTTGTTTACAAACAAACAACAACCTGAGAAAAGTGCTTTAGAAGCCATCTGTTAGGCCGCTCCCCCATCCCCCCTCCCGCTACGCGCCGCCTCGGACCGGAGGTACGGCCTCTCACGTCCCCCTGAGTCCCCCCTGGACACCGGGCTCTCACGTCCCCCTGAGTCCCCCCTGGACACCGGGCTCTCACGTCCCCCTGAGTCCCCCCTGGACACCGGGCTCTCACGTCCCCCTGAGTCCCCCCTGGACACCGGGCTCTCACGTCCCCCTGAGTCCCCCCTGGACACCGGGCTCTCACGTCCCCCTGAGTCCCCCCTGGACACCGGGCTCTCAGGTTCCCCGTCCCCCGCCGGCTCTGTCCTCTCGGCAAGCTCCTCCCACTTCTCTCATCTCTCTGAGTCGGATCCCGACGTACGATGAAAAAAATAACAAAATGGTGCATTTATAATTCACCTTTCAAAAAAAAGGAGAGAAGTACATTTTTGACAGCAATTTTCAAAGCGACTTCATTTCCATCCATCCACACACTCTTCCTGCGCCTTGTAACTCAGTCCTAACACCACCTCTCACTTCTGTCTTGTAACTCAGTCCTAACACCGCCTCTCACTTCTGTCTTGTAACTCAGTCCTAACACCACCTCTCACTTCTGTCTTGTAACTCAGTCCTAACACCACCTCTCACTTCTGTCTTGTAACTCAGTCCTAACACCGCCTCTCACTTCTGTCTTGTAACTCAGTCCTAACACCACCTCTCACTTCTGTCTTGTAACTCAGTCCTAACACCACCTCTCACTTAGGGCTGGGCGATATGGCTGAAAACTGTATCACGATATAAGTGTTTCATATCGGTCGATATCGATAATTATCGATAATTTGTATGACCTATTTAAAATAAGGACCAGGAGAAAAATATACTGAATTTAAACATTTTTATTTTAAACTTAACCTTCCTGATTGTAGGCAGACAGGGAAAAGGAATGTCAACACAACCATGGAAAACACTCAAATAAATAAAAATAAACATGAATGAAAATTAAAATCACAATGAAAACTTAACAATTATCAATAATAAAGTGCTGAACAAAAATAAAGTGTTACAAAAACATGTGTAAAGGCTGTGGTTGTGCTCCAAAGGGTGAGAGCGGCTAAGGTGGTAAAACAAGTTGGTTGTATTACCAGTCTTGGTGGACGACGGTCATAATTTGCAGACAACATTGGTCTGACTACGGTCTGACTTATAAAATCCAAACCACTGTCATACTGGTGAGCTGATCTTTCCATTTTTGTCGACAATTTCCTCGCGTGTTGCGGCGCTCATCTTTCACTTCTCACTCCGCGCTGTTTCTGTTATTCAAGAAACAAACACGAACACGAGACAACGAGGCGGCGCAACCAAACTGATACTGGTACATGATTGGCTGTTAGCGTGTCACTCCATACGTTGCCAGGTACCGGAGGACGAGTGCCTTTGTTCATGCAACCAACCTTGCTTCGCAACCTCTGGTTCAAAGCGGAGCTAACTCCGCTTTCTTCCAACGAGGAAAAAAAAATATCGAAACGTTCTATCGAACGCATTTTCTATCGATATTGATTACGTGTCTATCGCGATACATATCGTTATCGTTTTATCGCCCAGCCCTACTCTCACTACCTGTCTTGTAACTCAGTCCTAACACCACCTCTCACTTCTGTCTTGTAACTCAGTCCTAACACCACCTCTCACTACTGTCTTGTAACTCAGTCCTAACACCACCTCTCACTTCTGTCTTGTAACTCAGTCCTAACACCACCTCTCACTACCTGTCTTGTAACTCAGTCCTAACACCACCTCTCACTTCCTGTCTTGTAACTCAGTCCTAACACCACCTCTCACTACCTGTCTTGTAACTCAGTCCCTAAACAACCAACCTCTCACCTCTGTCTGTTGTAACTCAGTCCTAACACCACCTCTCACTTCTGTCTTGTAACTCAGTCCTAACCACCAACCTCTCACTTCTGCTCTTGTAACTCAGTCCCCTAACACCACCTCGTCACTTACCTGTCTTGTAAACTCAGTCCTAAACCACCCACCTCTTCACCTTCATGTCTTGTAACTCAGTCCTAACACCACCTTCTCACTTACTGATCCTTGTAACTCAGTCCTAACACCACCTCTCACTAACTGTCTCTGTAACTCAGTCCTAACACCACCTTTCACTTCTGTCTTTGTAACTCAGTCCTACACCACCTCTCAACTTCTGTCTGTGTTAACTCAGTCCTAACACCACCTCTCACTACTGTCTTGTAACTCAGTCCTAACACCACCTCTCACTACCTGTCTTGTAACTCAGTCCTAACACCACCTCTCACTACCTGTCTTGTAACTCAGTCCTAACACCACCTCTCACTACTGTCTTGTAACTCAGTCCTAACACCACCTCTCACTTCTGTCTTGTAACTCAGTCCTAACACCACCTCTCACTACCTGTCTTGTAACTCAGTCCTAACACCACCTCTCACTACTGTCTTGTAACTCAGTCCTAAACACCACCTCTCACTTCTGTCTTGTAACTCAGTCCTAACACCCCCCACTTTTACTCAGTCCTAACACCACATCTCACTTCTGTCTTTTGATTGCGTCTCTTCCGCTTGTTTTTTTACCTGAAGTCCCAGATTTACTCACAGGGTGCGCAAGAGCCCCATCTAGTGTAAACCACTGAAAACACCTATTAACGAGTAAGCTCGTCTTTGGCAGGGAAGCATTGGATTTTAAACAACGAGTAAACTCGTCTTTGGCGGGGAATGAGTTAACTGTCAAACACATGGAGATACCAGCCTGTTAACTGTCAAACACATGGGGATACCAGCCTGTTAACTGTCAAACACATGGAGATACCAGCCTGTTAACTGTCAAACACATGGGGATACCAGCCTGTTAACTGTCAAACACATGGGGATACCAGCATGTCTGGTAACACATGGGGATGTTCTTCACCTGTTGTCCATCCATGGTGCTGGTCTCTCTGCTCCCTGGTCACAGAGGACGAGGAGTTCGAGTCCGGCTGGGAGGTCCCTGGGGAGTGTTTCTATGACATGGAGCGGAACAGCCGGTGAGAGACAACCCTCTCTATTGTTAGGGTCAGGGGCTTAGGGGTAGTAACTTATCCTTGTAGTGATCTTTTGAGTAACTCATGGTGGATCTAACTTGTCACGGTTTGACCATTTCTTTTTATTTCCAGCCCACAATCTGTGTCTCCGAGCGGGTCTGGGGAGAAGGAGGGCAAACTGGAACTACAGCTGGAGGAGGAGCGAAGTCTGAGGGAGGAGGTGCTGTCCCGGGCCTCCTCTCTGGAGCAGCAGGTGGAGGTTCTCGCCAGGGAGAAGCGGGAGGCATGGGAGGAGGTGGAGCGGGCAGAGCAGAGAGCAGAAGAGCAGGAGGTGCAGCTCTCGTCCCAGGCCCAGGAGAAGATGGAAGCCCAGGAGAAGGTGGAGATGTTGGAGATCAGACTTGCAGACCTGGAGGAGCAGAACCGCATCACGGCTGGACCACATGAACAGGTCTGCAGAATCACTCATCTATAGACCCTTTTCTTCTGACGGAATCATTCATCCACAGACCCTGTTCTTCTGACAGAATCACTCATCCATAGACCCTGTTCTTCTGACAGAATCACTCATCCATAGACCCTGTTCTTCTGACAGAATCACTCATCCATAGACCCTGTTCTTCTGACAGAACCAGTCATTCATAGCTCCTGGTATTTGGGTCAGATATGGAAGTTGGAGGGTGTTTGGAAGTTGACTGTGTGGTGTATGTGTGTGTTTGTGTGTTCCAGATGAAGAAGGAGTTTGAAGAAGCCATCCAGCTGTGTGAGACTCTCGTCTCAGAGAAGGTCTGTCTCTGTCATTAAACCTTCTCGTATGAGTGAAATGTGTGTTCTAACAACTGTGGGCATATTTAGTCATCAGACTATACAACAGCACCTAAAGTTGTTCTTTATATACAGTTGAATGGGGGGGGTGGGGGTGTATTGGTTGACTGAGTGTGTGTGTGGTGCATTTACCAGGAGGCGGTATCTGCTGAAAGGGTGCTCCTGCTGACGCAGGTCTCCTCCCTGGAGAAGGAGAAGGGCTTCCTCTCCCAGGAGCTGCAGGAGAGGATGGAGGAGCAGGAGTTCATGGCTCTGGAGGTGGACTGTGGCAAGGAGGCTCAGGTCAGGAAGCTGTAGACACTTTACACTGTAAACCAGGAAGCTCTAGACACTTTACACTGTAAACCAGGAAGCTCTAGTCACTACACTGTAAACCAGGAAGCTCTAGACACTTTACACTGTAAACCAGGAAGCTCTAGTCACTACACTGTAAACCAGGGAGCTCCAGTCACTACACTGTAAACCAGGACGCTCTAGACACTTTACATTGTAAACCAGGGAGCTCCAGTCACTACACTGTAAACCAGGGAGCTCCAGTCACTACACTGTAAACCAGGGAGCTCTAGTCACTACACTGTAAACCAGGGAGCTCCAGTCACTACACTGTAAACCAGGGAGCTCCAGTCACTACACTGTAAACCAGGGAGCTCCAGTCACTACACTGTAAACCAGGGAGCTCCAGTCACTACACTAAAC
>PIJE02002219.1:44947-55429 GCA_002895965.2 Coryphaenoides rupestris
AGAGTTTGATTCCAAAACGCGATAAGCGCCATTAACAAAAAAAAAAAGAATCGTTTCTGCAAAACGCGACAACCGGCTAGTTTCTCTGCATTATATTATTATATTATTATATTATTATATTATTCCCTTTCTTTCCAAACTGATAAACGCCACGACAGATTTTCAGCAGACTCAGATATATCCGCTCGGCCAATCACAGCGCGCCATTCCCGTGACGTCACTAGCCTAGTGACAGCTGTCAAAGTCCTGTCAGAGACAACACACACACACACATCGTAAGAGATTTTAAGCGAAATTATTCATTGAATGAAATAATGAATAACTTTGATGGAACAGAGGAGCCGGTGGTTGTTTCTACAGTGGGAAAAAAACAAACCATCAAAAGATCATCATAGACGGGAGAATGTGAAGAAAATGCGACATTCCTGGCGGTGGTCGCTAGACCTTATTAAGACGCAGAAGCGCCTGGTCCTGTTCAACTTTAGTTGAATGAGCGTAGAAACACTGGACGTTTTGATCAAGATCACCAGCAATGAGCTGATCAGCGTGACTACAGTCCGTCTTCTTGGTGTGTGTGTTGCCGGCGATTTCTTACACACACACACACACAAGACGGACTGTAGTCACACTTATCAACTCATTGCTGGTGATCTTGATCAAAACGTCCAGTCTTTCTACGCTCATTCAAGTAAAGTTGAACAGGACCAGGCGCTTCTGCGTCTTATAACAGTTAATAAGGTCCAGCGAGTGGGGGGGGGGGGGCAGGCGCGCATTGTCGGGTTTTTATCAATCAGATGAATGCATCAAATCTTCGCGCAGTATGACGATCTATGCAATCACTAGAAGGATACCCGGTCTGAAATGCGGTGGATATTTAAAATGGCATTTTAACTACTGGCACCGAAATGAGGCACCGAAATATGCGTTTTGATTCGGTACGGTTAGTACCGGTTGTACGGGAACCGGTTCCATAGTGGTACCGGTTCTCGGTACCCATCCCTAGTGAGGGTGGTGTGTGTATATACACGTGTGCGAGGGTGGTGTGTGTGTATATACACGGGTGCGAGGGTGGTGTGTATATATACACGTGTGTGAGGGTGGTGTGTATATACACGTGTGCGAGGGTGGTGTGTATATATACACGTGTGTGAGGGTGGTGTGTGTATATACACGTGTGTGAGGGTGGTGTGTGTATATACACGTGTGCGAGGGTGGTGTGTGTATATATACGTGTGTGTGAGGGTGGTGTGTGTGTATATATAAACACGTGTGTGAGGGTGGTGTGTGTATATATACGCGTGTGTGAGGGTGGTGTGTGTGTATATACACGTGTGTGCGAGGGTGGTGTGTGTATATATACGTGTGTGCGAGGGTGGTGTGTGTATATATACGTGAGGGTGGTGTGTGTGTATATATACGTGTGTGTGAGGGTGGTGTGTGTGTAGATACACGTGTGTGCGAGGGTGGTGTGTGTATATATACGTGTGTGTGAGGGTGGTGTGTGTGTATATATATACACGTGTGTGAGGGTGGTGTGTGTATATATACGTGTGTGTGTGTATATATACGTGTGTGAGGGTGGTGTATATACGTGTCTGCAGCAGGGGCAGGACCTGGTGCAGCAGGTGTGTGAGCTGCGTCGCTCGCTGGACGATGCCGAGGTTCTGAGTCGAGATACCAGGAAGGAGTGGGCGGAGCTACGCAGCCAGAACATCTCCCTGAAGGAGAGAGACGTGAGACACGTTGGGTTAACCTACCATAACCCTCCACCTTACAAAACCTACATACTGCAGTGTGTAGGGTTAGCCTAGCCTACATCCAGCAGTGTGTAGAGTTAACCTAGCCTACCTCCTGCAGTGTGGACGTAGGGTTAACCTAGCTTACATCCTGCAGTGTGTAGGGTTAACCTAGCTTACATCCAGCAGTGTGTAGAGTTAACCTAGCCTACATCCTGCAGTGTGTAGAGTTAACCTAGCCTACATCCTGCAGTGTGGACGTAGGGTTAACCTAGCTTACATCCTGCAGTGTGTAGAGTTAACCGTGCCTACATCCTGCAGTGTGTAGAGTTAACCTAGCCTACATCCTGCAGTGTGGACGTAGGGTTAACCTAGCTTACATCCTGCAGTGTGTAGGGTTAACCTAGCCTAAATCCTGCAGTGTGTAGGGTTAACCTAGCCTACCTCCTGCAGTGTGTAGGGTTAGCCTAGCCTAAATCCTGCAGTGTGTAGGGTTAGCCTAGCCTAAATCCTGCAGTGCGGACGTAGGGTTAACCTAGCCTACCTCCTGCAGTGCGGACGTAGGGTTAACCTAGCCTACCTCCTGCAGTGTGTAGGGTTAACCTAGCCTACATCCTGCAGTGCGTAGGGTTAACCTCGCCTACATCCTGCAGTGCGGACGTAGGGTTAACCTAGCCTACATCCTGCAGTGTGGACGTAGGGTTAACCTAGCCTACATCCTGCAGTGTGGATGTAGGGTTAACCTAGCCTACCTCCTGCAGTGTGGATGTAGGGTTAACCTTGCCTACATCCTGCAGTGTGGATGTAGGGTTAACCTAGCCTACCTCCTGCAGTGTGGACGTAGGGTTAACCTTGCCTACATCCTGCAGTGTGGACGTAGGGTTAACCTAGCCTACCTCCTGCAGTGTGGACGTAGGGTTAACCTAGCCTACCTCCTGCAGTGTGGACGTAGGGTTAACTTAGCCTACATCCTGCAGTGTGGACGTAGGGTTAACCTAGCCTACATCCTGCAGTGTGGACGTAGGGTTAACCTAGCCTACATCCTGCAGTGTGGACGTAGGGTTAACCTAGCCTACATCCTGCAGTGTGGACGTAGGGTTAGCCTAGCCTACATCCTGCAGTGTGGACGTAGGGTTAGCCTAGTCTACATCCTGCAGTGTGTAGGGTTAGCCTAGCCTACATCCTGCAGTGTGTAGGGTTAACCTAGCCTACATCCTGCAGTGTGTAGGGTTAACCAAGCCTACCTCCTGCAGTGTGTAGGGTTAACCTAGCCTACATCCTGCAGTGTATAGGGTTAACCTAGCTTACATCCTGCAGTGTGGACGTAGGGTTAACCTAGCATACATCCTGCAGTGTGGACGTAGGGTTAACCTAGCCTACATCCTGCAGTGTGGACGTAGGGTTAACCTAGCCTACATCCTGCAGTGTGGACGTAGGGTTAAGCAGCTCTTGGTGTTGCAGGCAGAGCTGAGCTCCAGCCACAACCGGATGGAGGTAGAGGTGAGCAGTCTGCACTCTCAGCTGGAGAAAGAGAAGATCCAATTCAGGAGCATGCAGACGGACCTCCAGAAGGAGCTGCACATAGCCTTCAAGGAGAACACCAAACTCACAGCACTGCTGGATGGGAAAGTCCCCAAGAGTAAGAAGACCTCTGTCTAGCTTGATGTGTTTCTATACACATGCTGCTGTAGAGTACAGACCTGTGACAGGTTTGTACTCTATAGTAGCATGTGTATAGAAACATCACACTATAGAGTGATGTTTCTATACACATGCTGCTATAGAGTACAGACCTTGCTGTGACTAAGAGCTAAACAGCAGCGTTGCGTCCTGCTATGTTGAGGGGTACCATCTGTAGTGGAAAAGGAGTGGGTACCAAAACGATTCGAGCCGGTACTATGCAGTGGAGAAGTGCCATAAGACGGAGTAGATAAGATAGAACTTTATTAATCCTAAAGGAAATTCTTGTACCAGCTTGCATAGCAACACAGTACAATAAAAGGGGGCTCATGGTGGGTGTGGTCTGTAGATCTGCTGGAGCGCATTCAGCTGGAGGGAACCATAGCAGCTCTTAACGAGGAGCTAGCCCTCCGACGGAAGGCGGAGTCAGAGCTGATGGAGGTGGACTCTAATCTGACGGAGGAGCTAAGGGTCTGCCGGGAGGCGGAGTCAGCTCTGAGGGAGGAGCTGACGGCCTGCCGGGAGGCGGAGTCAGCTCTGAAGGAGCAGCTGAGGACGGCCCCGGAACAGCTGTTGGAGCAGGTGAGTGGATGAGAGGGTGAACTACAGTGTGTGACTATGAGAGGGTGAACTACAGTGTGTGACTATGAGAGGGTGAACTACAGTGTGTGACTATGAGAGGGTGAACTACAGTGTGTGACTATGAGAGGGTGAACTACAGTGTGTGACTATGAGAGGGTGAACTACAGTGTGTGACTATGAGAGGGTGAACTACAGTGTGTGACTCTATGAGAGGGTGAACTACAGTGTGTGACTATGAGAGGGTGAACTACAGTGTCTGACTATGAGAGGGTGAACTACAGTGACTGAGAGGGTGAACTACAGTGACTATGAGAGGGTGAACTACAGTGACTATGAGAGGGTGAACTACAGTGTGTGACTATGAGAGGGTGAACTACAGTGTGTGACTATGAGAGGGTGAACTACAGTGTGTGACTATGAGAGGGTGAACTACAGTGTGTGACTATGAGAGGGTGAACTACAGTGTGTGACTATGAGAGGGTGAACTACAGTGTGTGACTATGAGAGGGTGAACTACAGTGTGTGACTATGAGAGGGTGAACTACAGTGTGTGACTATGAGAGGGTGAACTACAGTGTGACTCTATGAGAGGGTGAACTACAGTGTGACTATGAGAGGGTGAACTACAGTGACTATGAGAGGGTGAACTACAGTGACTATGAGAGGGTGAACTACAGTGTGTGACTATGAGAGGGTGAACTACAGTGTGTGACTATGAGAGGGTGAACTACAGTGTGTGACTATGAGAGGGTGAACTACAGTGTGTGACTATGAGAGGGTGAACTACAGTGACTATGAGAGGGTGAACTACAGTGTGTGACTATGAGAGGGTGAACTACAGTGTGTGACTATGAGAGGGTGAACTACAGTGTGTGACTATGAGAGGGTGAACTACAGTGTGACTCTATGAGAGGGTGAACTACAGTGTGTGACTATGAGAGGGTGAACTACAGTGTGTGACTATGAGAGGGTGAACTACAGTGTGTGACTGAGAGGGTGAACTACAGTGACTATGAGAGGGTGAACTACAGTGTGTGACTATGAGAGGGTGAACTACAGTGTGGACTATGAGAGGGTGAACTACAGTGTGTGACTATGAGAGGGTGAACTACAGTGTGTGACTCTATGAGAGGGTGAACTACAGTATGTGATGTTTTCAGCTGTCCCACTCAGAGCAGCAGCGGTCCTCTCTGGAGGATCAACTGAAGAGTCTGCAGCAGGAGAACGAGAGCCTGCAGAGATCCACCAGTGGTCCAGAGGAGATGGAGAGACTGGTGTCTGAGGTGTCTGCTCTCAGCCAGGAGAGAGAGCAGCTTCAGGGGCTCCTGGAAGCCCTGGGAGAGGAGAGGGACCAGCTCAAGATGGACCTCCAGGAAAACGTGGAGATGGTAACTGAACACATCCAGCCTATCCTTCAACATACCTCAGATTAGTTGTTAAACTACCACACAGCTGCGTTGGTTTTTACTATGTAATGGTCTCCTGGTATGACTATAGAACACAACACTCAGCTGATGGTAATGGTCTCCTGGTATCACTATAGAACACAACACTCAGCTGATGGTAATGGTATCCTGGTATCACTATAGAACACAACACTCAGCTGATGGTAATGGTATCCTGGTATCACTATATAACCAACACTCAGCTGATGGTAATGGTATCCTGGTATCACTATATAACCAACACTCAGCTGATGGTAATGGTATCCTGGTATCACTATATAACCAACACTCAGCTGATGGTAATGTATCCTGGTACATATAGACCAACACTCAGCTGATGGTAATGGTATCCTGGTATCACTATATAACCAACACTCAGCTGATGGTAATGGTCTCCTGGTAGGACTATAGAACACAACACTCAGCTGATGGTAATGGTATCCTGGTATCACTATATAACCAACACTCAGCTGATGGTAATGGTATCCTGGTATCACTATAGAACACAACACTCAGCTGATGGTAATGGTATCCTGGTATCACTATAGAACACCAACACTCAGCTGATGGTAATGGTATCCTGGTATCACTATATAACAACACTCAGCTGATGGTAATGGTATCCTGTATCACTATATAACCAACACTCAGCTGATGGTAATGGTATCCTGGTTATCACTATATAACACACTCAGCTGATGGTAATGGTATCCTGGTATCACTATATAAACCAACACTCAGCTGATGGTAATTGGTATCCTGGTATCACTATATAACCAACACTCAGCTGATGGTAATGGTATCCTGGTATCACTATATAACCAACCACTCAGCTGATGGTAATGGTATCCTGGGTATCACTATATAACCAACACTCAGCTGATGTAATGGTATCCTGGTATCACTATAGAACCAACACTCAGCTGATGGTAATGGTTATCCTGGTATCACTATAGAACCAATCACTCAGCTGATGGTAATGGTATCCTGGTATCACTAATATAACCAACACTCAGCTGATGGTAATGGTATCCTGGTATCACTATATAACCAACACTCAGCTTGATGGTAATGTCTGTTGGTATCACTATATAACCAACACTCAGCTGATGGTAATGTATCTGGTATCCTATATACACACTCAGTATGGTTGTATCCTGGTATCACTATATACCAACACTCAGCTGATGGTAATGGTCTGTTGGATCACTATAAACACAACACTCAGCTGATGGTAATGGTATCCTGGTATCACTATATAACCACATCAGCTATGAGGTAATTATCACATACTATAACCAACACTCAGCTGATGGTAATGGTCTGGTATCACTATATAACCAACACTCAGCTGATGGTAATGGTATCCTGGTATCACTATATAACCAACACTCAGCTGATGGTAATGGTATCCTGGTATCACTATATAACCAACACTCAGCTGATGGTAATGGTATCCTGGTATCACTATATAACACAACACTCAGCTGATGGTAATGGTATCCTGGTATCACTATATAACCAACACTCAGCTGATGGTAATGGTATCCTGGTATCACTATATAACCAACACTCAGCTGATGGTAATGGTATCCTGGTATCACTATATAACCAACACTCAGCTGATGGTAATGGTATCCTGGTATCACTATATAACCAACACTCAGCTGATGGTAATGGTATCCTGGTATCACTATATAACCAACACTCAGCTGATGGTAATGGTATGTTGGTATGGATGCATAGAGAGGAATATGGTACAGGTAGTAAGTTTAACTTTAGTAGTTTGCTGGTGTGATGATCTTGCTCTAGAGCAGTGTGACTGATGTGTTATCTGTATACAAGCTCATGACTCAATGTTGTGATAGGTGAAGGCTCTTACCGAGGAGCTGGAGTCTGTGAGGTCAGAGAGAGACCATCAGAGATCCACCAGTGGTCCAGAGGAGATGGAGAGACTGGTGTCTGAGGTGTCCGCTCTCAGCCAGGAGAGAGAGCAGCTTCAGGGGCTCCTGGAAGACCTGGGAGAGGAGAAGGACCAGCTCAGAGAGGAGAAGGACCAGCTCAGAGAGGAGCTGGAGGACAAGATCCACATGGTACCATGTTCCCAATAAATCTTTGTTAATTCGTAATTAAAGCTGCATAGCTTGATGTGTGACTACTAGAGGGCAGCAGAGCTCTTATCCTGGTCTTCCAGAAAACAAGGCGACCTTCTCCAGCTCATGCTAAGTTCAGCCTTTAAAAGGGAATGGAGATGAACCAGTGACGACATCGCTCCGGCATTGACTTGGTGTCAATGCCGGAGCGATGTGAGAACACGTGGTGTCACTGGACTAATAATATCAATTACCTTCAATGTACTGTTATGTTAATACACAAACCAGTGTTCTATCGTCACATGATCATCACAACACAGGGCCACTGTGAAAAGTGAAAATCTTGTGACATGGCAGGCGACAGTACGTAGGAAGTACTACTATATTACTACACCAGATGCATACCAAGCAGTACTGTTGTATTCGTCTCTTTAGCATAGTGATCTTTCTTTCCTGACCCAGATAATGCAGCAGCAGCCCTCACTGGGCTCTGAACTGGGAACCCTGGACCAGCACATGGACCAGCACCTGGTAAGTCCTGGATCTGGACACTGTTAAAGAATTGGATGCAGTTCAACCCTAGTCCTTCACTAGAAGGCTCTGCAACATCTGAGCTGTGTCTTGTGGGAACAGCAGATGGAGGACCTCCAAACCGCACTGCAGTCCGTCACTGAAGAGAAGCAGCGCTTAGAGATAGAGCTTCAGCTGAGCCTGGAGAAGGTGAGGCCCAACCACAAGCACACACACTTCTGGAGTCTTCACAGCTTCCTGCAGTGTGTGTGTGGACGCATGGAGCTCCTTCTCCATCAAGCCTACATTTCAGACCCGCCCAAAAAATCCTGAACACAAGAAGAATTAAACACTCTTCAACAGTCTAACTCTACAAATCAGTACTGCATAGTTCAGTCTTTTCACATGCCTGAAGGTTTCTAGTGAGTGGAGACGTGAACAGTGTTCCTCCACAGGCTGTAGAGATGCAGGGTCGTCTGAGGTCTCTCAAAGAGCAGCCAAAACAAGTCATGTCAGACCTGGAAACCCAGAGCCAAGAAGATCGTGCTGCTTTACAGCAACGGGTTTGTTTGTTGCCCTTCTTATTGTTGGTGGGTTGATGGTGTGACAGGGGTTGATGTCATTATCAGTGTACCGACCCTTCTTGCTCTGAAAGAATTTCCACCATGGTTTACCAAAGGGTTGGAACATCATGGCCACCAGTTGATCTGGGATGATGCTGCTCTTGAAACTCTGCTTCTACTAACACTCCTCTGGCTCTGAAGGCTGCAGAGAATCCAGGTGTGTTCAAGGCCCTCCAGGAGGAGAGGCAGAAGAACTTGCTCCGGGAGAACGCGGACCAGGAGAGGACATCTCTATTGGACCAGCAGGTGGGTTGCACATCAACAACGTGTACCTAAAAAGCTTCTTCAGTTGGCAGTGCTGGTGGCAAACATACCCTTCTCTGGTAGATTAATGCTCTTACCGAGGAGCTGGAGTCTGTGAGGTCAGAAAGAGACCTTCAGAGCTCCACCAGTGGTCCAGAGGATGTGGAGAGACTGGTGTCTGAGGTGTCCGCTCTCAGCCAGGAGAGAGAGCAGCTTCAGGGGCTCCTGGAAGCCCTGGGAGAGGAGAAGGGCCAACTCAGAGAGGAGAAAGACCAGCTCAGAGATGAGAGGGACCAGCTCAAGATGGACCTTCAGGAAAATGTGGAGATGGTAACTGAACACATCCAACATAACCTTCAACATAACTCAGATTAGTTGTTAAACTACCACAGAGCCGCATTGGTTTTTACTGTGTAATGGTCTCCTGGTATGACTATAGAACAGACCATTCAGCTGATGGTCTCCTGGTATGACTCTTTAACACAACACTCAGTTGACGGTAATGGCCTCCTGATATCACTATATAACCAACACTCAGCTGATGGTAATGGTATCCTGGTATCACTATATAACCAACACTCAGCTGATGGTAATGGTATCCTGGTATCACTATAGAAACCAACACTCAGCTGATGGTAATGGTATCCTGGTATCACTATATAACACAACACTCAGCTGATGGTAATGGTATCCTGGTATCACTATATAACCAACACTCAGCTGATGGTAATGGTATCCTGGTATCACTATAGAACCAACACTCAGCTGATGGTAATGGTATCCTGGTATCACTATAGAACACAACACTCAGTTGATGGTAATGTTCTCCTGGTATCACGATATAACCAACACTCAGCTGATGGTAATGTTCTCCTGATATCACTATATAACCAACACTCAGCTGATGGTAATGGTCTGTTGGTATCACTATATAACCAACACTCAGCTGATGGTAATAGTACTGTGTGGTAGTTTATGTGAGTTAGTACTGTGTGGTAGTCAGTGTGAGTTAGTACTGTGTGGTAGTTTATGTGAGTTAGTACTGTGTGGTAGTTTGTGTGAGTTAGTACTGTGTGGTAGTCAGTGTGAGTTAGTACTGTGTGGTAGTTTATGTGAGTTAGTACTGTGTGGTAGTCAGTGTGAGTTAGTACTGTGTGGTAGTTTATGTGAGTTAGTACTGTGTGGTAGTCAGTGTGAGTTAGTACTGTGTGGTAGTTTATGTGAGTTAGTACTGTGTGGTAGTCAGTGTGAGTTAGTACTGTGTGGTAGTCAGTGTGAGTTAGTACTGTGTGGTAGTTTATGTGAGTTAGTACTGTGTGGTAGTCAGTGTGAGTTAGTACTGTGTGGTAGTTTATGTGAGTTAGTACTGTGTGGTAGTCAGTGTGAGTTAGTACTGTGTGGTAGTCAGTGTGAGTTAGTACTGTGTGGTAGTCAGTGTGAGTTAGTACTGTGTGGTAGTTTATGTGAGTTAGTACTGTGTGGTAGTTTGTGAGTTAGTACTGTGTGGTAGTCAGTGTGAGTTAGTACTGTGTGGTAGTCAGTGTGAGTTAGTACTGTGTGGTAGCAGTGT
>PIJE02002219.1:55678-78237 GCA_002895965.2 Coryphaenoides rupestris
GTTAGTACTGTGTGGTAGTTAGTGTGAGTTAGTACTGTGTGGTAGTTAGTGTGAGTGAGTTAGTACTGTGTGGTAGTCAGTGTGAGTTAGTACTGTGTGGTAGTTTATGTGAGTTAGTACTGTGTGGTAGTAGTGTGAGTTAGTACTGTGTGGTAGTCAGTGTGAGTTAGTACTGTGTGGTAGTCAGTGTGAGTTAGTACTGTGTGGTAGTCAGTGTGAGTTAGTACTGTGTGGTAGTCAGTGTGAGTTAGTACTGTGTGGTAGTTTATGTGAGTTAGTACTGTGTGGTAGTTTATGTGAGTTAGTACTGTGTGGTAGTTAGTGTGAGTTAGTACTGTGTGGGTAGTTTATGTGAGTTAGTACTGTGTGGTAGTTAGTGTGAGTGAGTTAGTACTGTGTGGGTAGTTAGTGAGTTAGTACTGTGTGGGTAGTTAGTGAGTTAGTACTGTGTGGGTAGTTAGTGAGTTAGTACTGTGTGGGTAGTTAGTGAGTTTGTACTGTGTGGGTAGTTTATGTGAGTTTGTACTGTGTGGGTAGTTTATGTGAGTTAGTACTGTGTGGTAGTCAGTGTGAGTTAGTACTGTGTGGTAGTCAGTGTGAGTTAGTACTGTGTGGTAGTAGTGTGAGTTAGTACTGTGTGGTAGTCAGTGTGAGTTAGTACTGTGTGGTAGTCAGTGTGAGTTAGTACTGTGTGGTAGTCAGTGTGAGTTAGTACTGTGTGGTAGTTTATGTGAGTTAGTACTGTGTGGTAGTTTATGTGAGTTAGTACTGTGTGGTAGTCAGTGTGAGTTAGTACTGTGTGGTAGTCAGTGTGAGTTAGTACTGTGTGGTAGTCAGTGTGAGTTAGTACTGTGTGGTAGTTTATGTGAGTTAGTACTGTGTGGTAGTCAGTGTGAGTTAGTACTGTGTGGTAGTTTATGTGAGTTAGTACTGTGTGGTAGTTTATGTGAGTTAGTACTGTGTGGTAGTTAGTGTGAGTTAGTACTGTGTGGGTAGTTAGTGTGAGTGAGTTAGTACTGTGTGGGTAGTTAGTGAGTTAGTACTGTGTGGTAGTTAGTGTGAGTGAGTTAGTACTGTGTGGGTAGTTAGTGAGTTAGCACTGTGTGGGTAGTTAGTGAGTTAGCACTGTCTGTGGCACCTTGAGGTGTCGAGTTGTGTCTTTGAGTCTTGCCGACCAATCCTCTGGTGTTGCCATAGCGACGACATGGCAGGGGGTGATGGTCTCACTCAGCGACTGGCCAGATCAGAACAAGGTCAAGTTTACTAATTTGTTATATAACACAATGATAATGAACCAGAGTGGTAATGATGAACTATAGGGATAATGATGAACCATAGCGGTAATGATGAACCATAGTGGTAATGAACCATAGCGGTAATGATGAACCAGCGTGGTAATGATAAACCATAGCGGTAATGATGAACCAGCGTGGTAATGAACCATAGTGGTAATGATGAACCATAGCAGTAATGATTAGTTACTGAGTGACAATGATATACAGCAGTGGTAATGAAGAGCCATAGTGTTAATGATGAACCATAGCGGGAATGAAACTGTGGTAATGATGAACCATAGTGGTGATGATGAAGCATAGCGGTAATGAACCATCGTAGTAATGAACCAGTGGCAAAGAGTGTAGAAGGCATTACCAGGGTGGTGTGACTGGCCCGGGTCTCAGCTAACCCAACCCGCTGGCACGCCTCCAACTGGAAGAAAACCGACCAATCAGAAAGGGTCACACGTCAGGTCAGTACTGTAGACCAGGGGTTTTCAACTGGTTTTGTCCCAGGGACCACCATTCTGACTATAAAGGCCCACTGATGTGCCTGTGCGTGCGTGCCTGCGTGTGTGAGTGTGTGTGTGTGTGTGTGTGTGTGCGCGTGCGTGCATGTGGATAGAAGGAAGCTTTAACATTTGGTTTTCCATGTTGGTTATATTTAAAAACCTCAACCAAATCTAGATAGATCTACTTAAAAACCTCAAATCTAGATAAACATATTCCCACCGTGTAAAAAACAACAAAAACGGTTGTTTTTCAGTCCTAAAGAATTGAAAACAAAATGAAATTGCAGTTTGTAGTTGTACTGCATCTCAGACTGAACCACATGTACATCAATATATAACGTTCATGACTTAAATGTACAGACATGTAGCTGACATGTTGAGAAAACGTTCAAATATAACTGATGGAGTAACGTGATCAATAACAATGAACATAAACTGGGGCTACGACTGAAGAGGGAAGATGACAAAGTAATGCACAATATGTCACAAATGATTATCATACAATATCACACAAACAATTGAGGCCTCAAGTTTAACCTCATGATCACCAGCAGCAAATCCCACCTACTGCTAGTGTTGGGGGGGTGTAGTACTTCTACTTAACAGCCACGTGTACGTGTGTGTACGTGTGTGTACGTGTGTGTACGTGTGTGTACGTGTGTGTACGTGTGTGTACGTGTGTGTACGTGTGTGTACGTGTGTGTACGTGTGTGTACGTGTGTGTACGTGTGTGTACGTGTGTGTACGTGTGTGTACGTGTGTGTACGTGTGTGTACGTGTGTGTACGTGTGTGTACGTGTGTGTACGTGTGTGTGTGGAGACCAGTCAGTGTGATGGTGAAGTCCACACAGCCTACAGTCTATTCGTGGCGAAATGGTAGACAGCGACAGTCTCGTATCATTCTCTGGTTCAAGCCCTGTACTTATTCAAGTAACACCGCTCTCACACAGGTAGGAAAGGGCAAAAGACACCTCATTGCTTTGGCAGCAAGCTCTGTCTGGCAATGTATCCAGAACTTAACAAGGGGCTGTGTGTCATTAACATTAGCAAATCACAGGCTACCATAGGCTGGACAGGTGCAAGGCTACATTCTGTCAGCGTGAATCTCCTTTATATTATTTTAGACATGTTTTTGTTATTTTAGATATTTTTCACGATATTGAAGAGTAATCGTAGCCTGGAAATCCAGACCCACATCTAGAAAGCTGTAGGTCTGGTAACGAGCAATGAAAATGGCCCAACTCGAGGGGCGGCACCAAGCATGCGTTTGAAAATATCACTGCACGCAATTGGATAACACTACGACCAATCAGAAGACTACACGGGATGACGTATCCAGAGGACGGAAACGAGTTTGTTTTGGAGAATAGTTTGACAGAGAGACGTAAATGTAGCCTAATGGAAATACCACGGAGATACCACTTTGGCAACGCAACGTTAACCTTGTAATATTCTGAGCCAAGGAATATTGAAATAAAGAGATGCGACCGAGTTGGCGTTTATGGATGTTTAATAGAAACTGCGCATGGTACCGAGCATGGGCGTAGAATTTAGTGGGGACGCTGGGGACATGTCCCCACCAATTAACGGAGCACCCCCCCCATCAGAACCACGAATTAACGGAGCACCCCCCCCCCATCAGAACCGCGAATTAACGGAGCACCCCCCCCCCCACCAGAACCGCAAATTAACGGAGCACCCCCCCCCAGAACCGCAAATTAACGGAGCACCCCCCCATCAGAACCGCGAATTAACGGAGCACCCCCCCATCAGAACCGCGAATTAACAGAGCACCCCCCCCCCCATCAGAACCGCAAATTAACGGAGCACCCCCCACCATCAGAACCGCGAATTAACGGAGCACCCCCCCATCAGAACCGCGAATTAACGGAGCACCCCCCCCCATCAGAACCGCGAATTAACGGAGCACCCCCCCCCCCCCCCATCAGAACCGCAAATTAACGGAGCACCCCCCCCCCCCAACCAGAACCGCAAATTAACGGAGCCCCCCTCATCAGAACCGCAAATTAATGGAGCACCCCCCCCATCAGAACCGCAAATTAACGGAGCACCCCCCCCCCATCAGAACCGCAAATTAACGGAGCACCCTGTGGTATTGTTCAATGTTACTCACAACAGTTGATTGATATTTAGGTTTAGCCAATAGGAAGCCCCTATGTTGGTAGGCTGGGGACCAATAGGAGGAGGTGGTGAATGTGGGGTGCGGGAATATTTACGGATGTGTGGGGGCGGGAAAATAAAAATGTCAACGTTAGTACACAGTCTGTCTCACACGCATTATTAAGCGAACTCAACACCCCCCCCCCCCATCAGAACCGCGAATTAACGGAGCACCCCCCCCCCCCCCCATCAGAACCGCGAATTAACAGAGCACCCGCCCCCCCCCAGACAAAAAACAACATGTTTTCAAAGTCATTAGAACTGTAATGGTTTAATTAAGTACTCGTAACGGTATTCGGTATCGGCAAGTACCCAAATGTAAGTACTTGTACTTGGTCTGAAAAAAGTGGTCTCGGTGCATCCCTAGTTTGTACAGATACTCAGTCAACATTTTCGACAGCCATCTTGCAATGTTTACTGACTGATTCCGGACTGATTCCATCGCAGCGCTGACGTCATCTGTTTAGCCCGCCTCTGGCCCGCCTATATCAGATACACCGATGTGATTGGTTTATGTTCGGAACAACAGGAATAGCTAATGAGCATGTTACTCGTTACCAGAGTACTCGCTGAGCAAATTCAAATTGTGCTCTCGTGAGAACTCTGGATTTCCAGGGTAGAGTAATCGGGAAATGTGTTGAAATATCAAAGCGAATTTATACAATTTTAAAAAAATCAATGGTGAACTGATCAACATAGGCTCGTGTCGCGGACACCCTGCAATGCCGTCGCGGACCACCAGGGGGCCGCGGACCCCCGGTTGAAAACCCCTGCTGTAGACCGTCAACAGGGTCAACTCCTAACCTTCTCCTGCTGCAACTGGAACTCCTTCTGTAGACTCGTCTTCTCCTCCTCCATACGAGCCACCTCCTCCTGGAAGGTTCTGCTCTCCACCTCCATACGAGCAATCTCCTCCTGTAATCCAGTCTTCTCCTCCTCCATACGAGCCACCTCCTCCTGGAAGGTTCTGCTCTCCACCTCCATACGAGCAATCTCCTCCTGTAATCCAGTCTTCTCCTCCTCCATACGAGCCACCTCCTCCTGGAAGGTTCTGCTCCCCACCTCCATACGAGCAATCTCCTCCTGTAATCCAGTCTTCTCCTCCTCCATACGAGCCACCTCCTCCTGGAAGGTTCTGCTCTCCACCTCCATACGAGCAATCTCCTCCTGTAATCCAGTCTTCTCCTCCTCCATACGAGCCACCTCCTCCTGGAAGGTTCTGCTCCCCACCTCCATACGAGCAATCTCCTCCTGTAATCCAGTCTTCTCCTCCTCCATATGAGCCACCTCCTCCTGGAAGGTTCTGCTCTCCACCTCCATACGAGCAATCTCCTCCTGTAATCCAGTCTTCTCCTCCTCCATACGAGCCACCTCCTCCTGGAAGGTTCTCCTCTCCTCCTCCATACGAGCCACCTCGTCTTGGAGTAGAGTTTTTTCCTTCTGGAGTCGACTCCTCTCCTTCCTGATTTGGGCTAGTTGTATTTCCAGCTGCTGGATCTGGAGAAGGAGGCTGAGGATCAGAGACTGTAGAGCAGAAGAGGAGGTATGAGCTGGGAGTGGGGGGTAGATGTGGTGGACCTACCTGCTGTTGAAGCAGGTCCTCTTTCTTCTGGCTGTCAGCCCTCTGCTCCAGATTCAGTTGCTCATGGGTGGCGATCTGGAGGAACCACAGCACGTAGAAGTCACCATCATGAAAATAACTTTCACTAATCATTCCAGTTGAAGTTTTAATTGGTACCTTGTGGATATTGTCCTCCAGCTCCTCTCTGAGCTGGTCCTTCTCCTCTCTGAGCTGGTCCTTCTCCTCTCCCAGGGCTTCCAGGAGCCCCTGAAGCTGCTCTCTCTCCTGGCTGAGAGCGGACACCTCAGACACCAGTCTCTCCACCTCCTCTGGACCACTGGTGGATCTCTGATGGTCTCTCTCTGACCTCACAGACTCCAGCTCCTCGGTAAGAGCCTTCACCTATCACAACATTGAGTCATGAGCTTGTATACAGATAACACATCAGTCACACTGCTCTAGAGCAAGATCATCACACCAGCAAACTACTAAAGTTAAACTTACTACCTGTACCATATTCCTCTCTATGCATCCATACCAACAGACCATTACCATCAGCTGAGTGTTGGTTATATAGTGATACCAGGATACCATTACCATCAGCTGAGTGTTGGTTATATAGTGATACCAACAGACCATTACCATCAGCTGAGTGTTGGTTATATAGTGATACCAGGATACCATTACCATCAGCTGAGTGTTGGTTATATAGTGATACCCAGGATACCATTACCATCAGCTGAGTGTTGGTTATATAGTGATACCAGGATACCATTACCATCAGCTGAGTGTTGGTTATATAGTGATACCAACAGACCATTACCATCAGCTGAGTGTTGGTTATATAGTGATATCAGGAGAACATTACCATCAGCTGAGTGTTGGTTATATCGTGATACCAGGAGAACATTACCATCAACTGAGTGTTGTGTTCTATAGTGATACCAGGATACCATTACCATCAGCTGAGTGTTGGTTCTATAGTGATACCAGGATACCATTACCATCAGCTGAGTGTTGGTTATATAGTGATACCAGGATACCATTACCATCAGCTGAGTGTTGTGTTATATAGTGATACCAGGATACCATTACCATCAGCTGAGTGTTGGTTCTATAGTGATACCAGGATACCATTACCATCAGCTGAGTGTTGGTTATATAGTGATACCAGGATACCATTACTAACTCACACTGACTACCACACAGTACTAACTCACATAAACTACCACACAGTACTAACTCACACTGACTACCACACAGTACTAACTCACATAAACTACCACACAGTACTAACTCACACTGACTACCACACAGTACTAACTCACACTGACTACCACACAGTACTAACTCACATAAACTACCACACAGTACTAACTCACACTGACTACCACACAGTACTAACTCACACTGACTACCACACAGTACTAACTACCCTGACTCCGGCTAACGGAGGGAGGGTGTTCACTAGCCCTGCTTGTCTGTCTCTCCAGGATTTGGCCGAGGGCTTCCAGCGGTTCATCTCCAGATGTTCATGTGACGGTGCGGCGTCTCTGGACAAGACCTTACTGGAGATGTCTGTCCTCCGGGAGCAGCATCTGTTGTCTGTCCCTGAGGACATCCATAAGGTCTTCAACCAGATCACCAGAAACAGAATACAAGAACTGGTCGCGCTAGGAGACTCCACGGTAAACATACTGGACCTGCGGCGCTAGCTGAATGCTAACGCAGCCCCTGGTGATCTCTGTGCAGTAGCTACTGAAACTCTACGCTAACGGCTACCTGTGGCGCTAGCTGAATGCTAACGCAGCCCCTTGTGATCTGTGTTCAGCGGCTACTGAAGCGATACGCTAGGGGCTACCGGCAGCGCATGGAGCAGCTGGTGTGCAGCGACCTAGCTGTGCTGGAGCTGCAGCGGCTGCAGGACCTCCTGGGGAGCTCTACTGTTGCCCCCGACAACCCGCTCCACACACCGTGGGACCACAGACTGAGTGGCCACCTGGAGCGCAGGGAGCTCCACCTACCGGTAGGGTGCTGTACTACACCCTGAAACCACTCATCACTCTCCTGTTGCTCTGATGCTTCCCTTCTTTTAGACTACACCATGTCTTGGGAAGACACTAAAGCAGTGGGGTCGGTGCCTTGCTTAAAGGCACTCCAAGCAGGAGAGTGATTGAACCACCCTCCTAGTGTCTGGTGTTCCTCCTGAGCTAGGTCTTATCAAGCTGCATTTTTCAGAGGATGTCCTCTCTGCTGGAGGCGTTGGAGGCGAGGATGGGGGCAGCGACCAGCAGCCTTGAGGTCAGGCTGGGGGAGGTCGGGGTCTTCCTGGAGGCTCTGAGGTCGGTCTGCAGCCACACACCCCCTGACCTCCATGCCCTGGAGGCCCTGCTGGCTGCTGAGCTCCAAGGCTCTTCTACTGCTGCTCTGCTCAGTACCGATGCTGTCCAGGTCAGATACCCCTCTGGTACACTATGCACTATATGACATGCAGTATACAGTATATGCAGAAGAATCCTCTAGTACATACAGTATATACAGTAGAATCCTCTAGTACATACAGTATATACAGTAGAATCCTCTAGTACATACAGTATATACAGTAGAATCCTCTAGTATGTAGAGTATATCCTGTCTGAGTAAGGGACCATCTGCAAACTACATAGTTCACCTATGGTCATCATCGATTATTGTCCCCAGCCTGGCCATAAACTTCCTCCTAAAGTCAATTATCATTTCCTTTGTTTTAGGACCATTTATGTCCTACAAGAAACGTATGCTCAATAATGATGAAACTGACAAGTGGTGGATGAGTTTAGTGATGCAGAGACACAATGACTTAATGCTATGCCCTCATAATGACACTCATGTGTATATAAGACAACGTACCTGCAGTACAGTCCTAACCTTGCATTGCAGGTGTTCCGAGCAGCTCAGGAGCCAGCGTGGGAGGAGATGAAGGCGGAGGAGGAGGAGGCGGCCGCTGGCTTGGAGGAGGAGACGAGCAAGACCTCCTCTCTGCTCCAGGCCCGATACGACAACCCCCTGCATCTAGACCACGCCCCCCTGAACACGGAGGAGGAGCTGCTCCTCCTCAGAGACAACCAGAAGCTGCGCCTCCAGCTGCAGAACCTCCACACCCAGCTCACAGTAGGTCTGCTCCACCCACACCCAGCTCACAGTAGGTCTGCTCCACCCACACCCAGCTCCCAGTAGGTCTGCTCCACCCACACCCAGCTCCCAGTAGGTCTGCTCCACCCACACCCAGCTCCCAGTAGGTCTGCTCCACCCACACCCAGCTCACAGTAGGTCTGCTCCACCCAGCTCCCAGTAGGTCTGCTCCACCCACACCCAGCTCACAGGTCTGCTCCACCTCCACCCACACCCAGCTCCCAGTATGTCTGCTCCACCCACACCCAGCTCACAGTAGGTCTGCTCCACCCACACCCAGCTCAGCCGTGTGTCGCTGTAGAGATGCCTACTTCTCAGTCTATCACCTCTAGCTCTATATTGTACTATGGAGGTCAGTCTAGCACCTCTAGCTCTATATTGTACTATAGAGGTCAGTCTAGCACCTATCACCTCTATTGTCATTGAAACACTTTCTTGATTGGTGTGATTGTGTTGTCAGGTGCAGACGCCCCCTAGTGGGCTGGAGGTGGAGCAGCTCCGTGACAAAGTGCTGGAGCTGGAGCTGGAGCTGGAGGTGGAGGTGACCTCTACTACGAGCAAACACCAGGAAGAGTAAGACCACCTTTCACTGGATAGCAGCTAGGGGTTAGACAGTACAGAGACGGGTCATTAAGGAGCAGGTAGGGGTTAGACAGTACAGAGACGGGTCATTAAGGAGCAGGTAGGGGTTAGACAGTACAGAGACGGGTCATTAAGGAGCAGGTAGGGGTTAGACAGTACAGAGACAGGTCATTAAGGAGCAGGTAGGGGTTAGACAGTACAGAGACAGGTCATTAAGGAGCAGGTAGGGGTTAGACAGTACAGAGACAGGTCATTAAGGAGCAGGTAGGGGTTAGACAGTACAGAGACGGGTCATTAAGGAGCAGGTAGGGGTTAGACAGTACAGAGACGGGTCATTAAGGAGCAGGTAGGGGTTAGACTGTACAGAGACGGGTCATTAAGGAGCAGGTAGGGGTTAGACAGTACAGAGACGGGTCATTAAGGAGCAGGTAGGGGTTAGACAGTACAGAGACCCGTCTCTGTACTGTCTAACCCCTACCTGCTCCTTAATGACCCGTCTCTGTACTGTCTAACCCCTACCTGCTCCTTAATGACCTGTCTCTGTACTGTCTAACCCCTACCTGCTCCTTAATGACCCGTCTCTGTACTGTCTAACCCCTACCTGCTCCTTAATGACCCGTCTCTGTACTGTCTAACCCCTACCTGCTCCTTAATGACCCGTCTCTGTACTGTCTAACCCCTACCTGCTCCTTAATGACCTGTCTCTGTACTGTCTAACCCCTACCTGCTCCTTAATGACCTGTCTCTGTACCGTCTAACCCCTACCTGCTCCTTAATGACCTGTCTCTGTACCGTCTAACCCCTACCTGCTCCTTAATGACCTGTCTCTGTACCGTCTAACCCCTACCTGCTTAATGACTACACACTGAAGTCTAACATGCTCCACAAGGAGGAGGACACAGTGAAACATGCTACCACGAAGCTAGAAGTTATTATACCATGCTACTGCTAAGCTAGAAGCTATTTTACCATGCTACCACTAATCTAGAAGCTATTCATACCATGTTATCACTAAACTAGAAGCTATTCATACTACTCCCAAACTCTTACCCCAACACCTACTGCCTAACCACGACGACAACCTCTAACCTGGTCTCCCAACACCTAACCCCCTCAACCCTCTCCATCTCAGGCCTAACGAACACAGCCAACCTTCGTTGTCGGAGGCCATCAGGCCTTGAAGCCAGTGGCTCCAGTGACGGTCCTCCTTGTACAGCGGGGGCCCAGGTGTATACATGTCAGGGGTGGTGTCTGGCGCCAGTAGCTCTGCCTCCAGCTGACCCAAAGGGACGTCCCGCAGGGGGTGCTTAGAGCGCGTGCGGCACGCCACCAGCCCGCTGGTGTCGTCCTCGCCTCCATCTGCGTCGCCCCCGTCCCCCTCCTCCACACCTTCATTCAGAGACTGGGAGACACAAGTGGGCTTAGAAGGCGCTAGAACATGAGTGGCCATCCACAGCACATCCACAGAGTGCTCCTTACCTGGTAAGAGGGGCAAGAGGAGGAGGAGTTTATCGCCAGCTCCTCCTCAACAGCATCGAGTCGCTCCAGAAACGAACAGTCTGGGAGGTGGAGCTGAGGGCCGCAGGGGGCTGCCTCCACCCGCAGGTGTTTAGAACACCTGGACACCTGTAACGCATTAGTACTAGTTAGCAACAGACACCTGTAACGCATTAGGACTAGTTACCGACACCCGCAATGCATAAGTACTAGTTACCAACAGACACCTGTAACACATTTCTAGTTAGAAACTAAATGATAAAGTGCATTGTATACTGTGCATTGTGTGCGAGAAATGTCGGTACACATAACAGGTCTTTTTTGCATTGTTTTCCAAACAAAAGCTCTGTTTGTATTTAGGAGCTGAACTAATTGAATAGCTGAAAAGCCAAAGCCAAAAAATATTCAGACTTTAAGGAGGTAGAAGGATTCTGCAGACACACACACACACTTTGTTGCACAATTATATTGTCTTATAAACACCAAGCTGGCCCCTATGCACTTCTCTGTGGCTATATCTTAACAAGGCTATAATAGTTTTAGCAAGCCATCATTCATTCACAGCACCATAGACGAACCGTTCCTTGTCACGTTTCAGTCGTTCAGTTGTTTGTTGTTTGCCGTGTTGCATTGTTCAAATACACTATCTCGTAGTATTAGTCGTTACCAACCACTTGACAAATATTATTACAAATGTTTACCTGCAGTATTACTCGTTTCCAACCGCTAGACAATTACAATTAAAAATGGAATAACAGATGACATTTTGTCAAATCTTTTGTTGAGACATTTAAAGAGTGTAACTTCTACCTAATGGAAATGGTAGGTTTTCTTTAGGTAGCTTAGTTAACAGTACAATTCTAAGGAGCCAGAAGACTTTCTCTGATTGGCTAGTTGTGCCGAGAAACCTACCTGTGATTGGCTAGTGGTCTTCTGGGGGGTTTCCTGCTGCCGTGGGGTTCGACTCACTCGGGGTGAAGAGCCCATGCTGTCTGCATCACTCAGAAATGTCTGACACACACACACACACACACACACACACACATTAACAAGTCTGAACTAGTGCATTAGATCATTACAGATGTGTTGTGCGGCAACTCACCTCCTCAGCGGTCTCCTCCTCTTCCTCATCTTCATCAGGACAATACTCCTCATCTGAAGAATCCTCCTCATCTTCAAGGATGATGTCAACAAACTGAGGAGGCTGAAGGCGGCGACATATGACAACATGAATGACCTGCCCCTAAACCTGACCTGGGTTATGTTACGGTTATTTTATGTTTTTAGGTCCTGTTCTCCATCACTTTAAATAACAAAGGTTTAGAGAACACACCTTGTCCCTCTTTCCTGGTGAACTTTTCCAGTTGGGGGTTGACTGAGAGGGCGACATAGAGAAATGTAGGTTAAATGTACAGTTTTATACAGTAGAATGTATAGTATAATACGTAATGTAATGCATAGTGTTACTTCTTACCTCTCCCTGTGCAACCACGAGTTTTAAACGTGAACGGGTCATCTTAGGTTCCTGTCAGAAAGAGCAGACATTACGTCACCAGAATGAACTTCAACATTCACATTTGACTGGAAATCCCCAGGATTCAGATTTGAATCAGAATGCACATACACATAGTAAAATATTATATAAACTTTAACAATTAATGATTACATATAGAACAGGAGAGGTATTAGGTCATGATTATGAATTAAGACATGATTACATAGACCAAGAGAGACATTAGATCATGATTATGTATTAAGTCATGATTACATAGAACAGGAGAGGCATTAGGTCAACATATATAGCAGGGGTGGCATTAGGTCATGATTTTGACTCACAAACAGGGGGAGGTCCTGGGTTTCCTGAATGGCAGCCTTCATCATGGCTACCACATGCTCATTGGTCACAACCTCCTGTGCAGAAAACATGTCAGCTCTTCTACCAAAAACCTAATACCCATATCATAATACCCCAATACCCTTATTATAATGCCCTAACCTAAGTGGTGTCATAACTTAAGGAACCACTTCCTTAAAAGGACAATACCAGTATGGGTGACTGAACCATCGTAACTGTTTATATACATACTGTATATACATCATATGGCCTGTAAAGCCATTTGAGACTAACTGTGATTAAGGGCTATACAAATAAAATGCATATGAACATACAGTATATGTTTTAGTGAAGCCCCA
Organism: Coryphaenoides rupestris; assembly: GCA_002895965.2. Classification (NCBI taxonomy): domain Eukaryota; kingdom Metazoa; phylum Chordata; class Actinopteri; order Gadiformes; family Macrouridae; genus Coryphaenoides; species Coryphaenoides rupestris. The sequence goes on from PIJE02002219.1 coordinate 68,650, forward strand.
AGAGATAAATGAGAGATGGTTATGATTGCCATACATTACCAGTATGGCAATGGAGCGAACCCTAACATCCTAACCCCCTTAACCCAGTACCGGAACACTCACATGGAGAATAGCGCGAACATTGCAGGAGGTCAAGGTTATGCTGTTTGGACTTCCTCTCCAGGTCGATGTCCAGTTGGATGAATTCATGGTCGCTCCCTTCGCTTTCATCACAACAGCTTACAGGTAGACTCAGATCAACTGGACACACATAACACACCAGGTACAGTGTACTGTTAGTCACAGTCTAGTCCAAGATTAAACCATGTTGTAGTCTAGACCTAGTAATTGTCTTAGTCTAGTCAAATACTTTACTAATGCGTTAATATCATCCTTGAAATAAATGATCCTAATCTCATGTTATTGACAGACAGGGCACTCCAGCTATGATCCCTGTTCTATGATGTCACCTATACCAGAGTCATCTTCACTAAGGTCTTCGTCTTCACCGCTCCCGGGGGAGACGCAAGGCACTCCATCCTTCTTCAACACTTTGGTCATGAGAGGACACACGTCTCCTGCATCCAGGCCATGCTTCCTGGGATTCTGTTAAAACACAGTCAGTAAGATGCATTACTGTGTACACACACAGACACACACACGTTTGTGTACTAGTGTTTTAGTGGAATTAGTACTTCAGCTGAAATGGTTTTTTTCTTCAGAAAATCCCCCAAAAACTGGGTTGTTAAGTAATTACGTTGCAAAGTGTTGACCAAAGCCACCACATATGTATCTATATGATGCATTTCCTCATGCGACGGATGTATAGCACTCGACCGTACATGCAAAATAACAATTTGACAATTAAAGCAGATAAATACGACTCCAACCCATGGCAATAAATAACAATAAGTTGACCCAAAGCGCCATAATAATAATAATAAGAATTATTATTATTATTATAATAATAAATAACAATAACATACCCATGCTCTGACAGCCATTGAACCGGTCTGAGGCACCAATAGCTGAAGCTAGCCAAACTAGCTGTACGGATACACTGTGGTAGCATTTATAAAGAGTAGACAGCATAGGCAATGACATAGCGCTAGCTCAATAGATGCATTGATGTTATAAATAAGTATAAATAAAGAGTAGCAGTAGCAGGCTAGCTCTAGCGAACAAGCTAAACAGCCTTCTTCTTCTTCTTCTTCTTCATCTTTTTCTTACAACTTCCGGCAAAAAGGACCTGCCGCACTAGCGCCCTCCTCTTGCCCCGCCGTGGGGGTGTAACACTACCAGTATGTCAACAGGTCAATCAATCATATTCATATTACTAAATAGCAGGCAAACATATATTCCAACATAATCAAGCATATCAGGAGCGATAGATAAGAGTGATAACACAGATCAATCACATACTACATTGATATATGTACATGTATCAATGTTACTAGCAATGGTATTTAGGAAAAAATGGAATCTCAAGGACACACATGTGTAGCATGCATATATACTGTCACATGGAGTCTCTTAAACCCATTAAACACCATTACCTTGGACTTCTACCCTGGTGCACACAGCACCACACACACACACACACACCATACACGTTTGTCTACTAGTGTTTTAATGATTCAGCTGAAATGCTTTTTTCACACACATGCACACGTGTGGACATTCCTTTATTACCATAATAAAATCTGTATCTCTCACCCCGCCTTCCTGAGTTTACATTTTACATTTACATTTAGGGCATTTGGCAGACGCTTTTATCCAAAGCGACTTACAAAGAGTACATTTGTTGAAGTTTATTTTAACTTTATTTTGTATTGTCTTTATGTGATTTAATCCATTGTATATTATGGTAATGAAGCAGTCCCTTGTGGTTGTTAATTTTATATTGTTTATTTATTTTTGTATTATTGTATTTTAATATACATTTTATATATTTGGTTTATTTTAATTGTAGTTACCTTTTGTAATTCAACTGGGTCATGCTCACATGTGTGTGTGTGTGTGTGTGTGTGTCTGTGTGTGTGTGTGGTGTGTGTGTGCATGTGTGTGTGTGTGTGTGTGTGTGTGTGTGTGTGTGTGTGTGTGAGACTAGCAGAGTTTGTTATCACTCCAGCCAGGTGCTGAAGTGCCCTGGAGCAAGGCAGGCATGATGATATCCTGACCATAACTTTTGACCGCTGAGCCTGAAAAGAGGAGGAGCCACAGTGTTTACACAAATCTTACCGCCTCTCTTTTAGCCAATCACATGGTCTCTTTCTCTCCCCTCTCTTTAGGTAATAGACTCTCTCTCTCTCTCTGTCCAGGTGATAGCCTCTCTCTCTCCATCTAGGTGATAGTCTCTCCCCTCCTCTCTGTCTCAGTGATAGCCTTCTCTCTCTGTCTAGATGATATTCTCTCCCTCTCTATAGATGATAGACTCTCTCTCTGTCTATATGGTAGTCTCTCTCTCTCTCTGTCTTGGTGATAGTCTTTCCATCTCTCTCTGTCTTGGTGATAGTCTCTCCATCTCTCTCTGTGTAGGGTGATCTCTCTGCTGCCTGAAGTTCGGAGTTGAAGCATGCATAGCAAAGGAAGCTCATGGTACAGTCTGTCTGTGTGTCTGTGTGTCTGTCTGCATCTAAAGCTGTGCCTGTCTCCTCATATACATCTATCTTACAGTGTGATATAAGCCTGATAGCAACAAACTTACAAATTACATGCAACCATAACAGCTATATCAGCTATCAGTAAATCAGTTACAAATGCTGCACTTTCAATCAAGCTTTTAACCATTTGATTAACCATGTCTAAACAAACAAAGCTTTTTATGGGCCACATACTTTTTGTTTGTTTAGGTCTAGCTAGCTAGCATATGGCCAGTGTTCCTCAAAAAAATGATTAAAGTATAATTTATACAAAAATATGTATGTATATATATATATATATACAATGTCCAATGCATGTCATGAATACATTTTCAAGCTGCAAGTAATTCAAGGACAACATATGTTTCCTGATGATTCCTCAGGATGCAGGTCGCAAACTATACCACTTTTTTACAAATTATTTTAAAGAATCTGGTGTTTGTGTTGGGGTAGCCTTATGAATATGTATCCACCTAGACTATGAAATATGAAAGACGGCATCACAGGGTTGATTGATTGACATTGAACTTCATGGGCTTTGTGTTTCAGTTCGAGCTGCTGTTCCTTTGAGGACTACAAGCTCACAACAGAGTGGCTCCTGAACCAAACCAGTCACCGTCCCAAGATTGCGGTGATATGTGGCTCTGGTCTGGGCCTGCTGGCTCAGTCTGTGGTCAACAGGCAGACCTTCCGCTACGAGGACATCCCCAACTTCCCCGTCAGTACAGGTAAGACAACTGTCCAGATATCCTATCTGTACAGGTGATTACAGGTATCTTACCCATACACGGGAGTGCAGCTAGCATAAGGTGAGTACAGGAAGGATAAATATATAAGGAGCTGATTGTGAACTTTAGGAGAACACAACAACATCAGAGGACTTACACACCACTGGGGATTAATGGGACTGCTGTGGAGAGGGGGGAACAACTTCAGATACCTGGGAGTTCACATCCCAGAGGATCTGACTTGGACTACACACATTGACACTCTGGTGAGGAAGGCGAAGCAGCACCTCTACCACCTCAGGCAGCTGAGGAATTTCTGAGTCTCCCAGAGGATCCTCCAGACCTTCTACGCTGGTGCAGTGGAGAGCATCCTGACAGGAAGCATCACTGCCTGGTTCGGCAACAGCTCCTCTCAGGACAGGAGGGCTCTGCAGAGGGTAGTGCATTTGGCTGAAGCACTATTGGCATCTCCCCACCTTGCAGGACCTGTACTCCAGGAGGTGTGGAACCAGAGCCTGCAGGATCATGAAGGATCCTCACCATCCCAACAATAAACTGTTCCAACTGCTGCGGTCAGGCAAGTGCCTCCGCAGTCACACTGCTAGAACAGAGAGACTAAAACAGAGTTGTGAACTCTGACCTCACCAGGGGCCCCCCACTGCCCCTCCTGTGCACGCACTCACACACTTACATACACACCAGGGCCCCTCCCCCACTGCCCCTCCCATGCACACACTCACATACACACATGCACACAGGACTGTGAACTCTGACCTCAAGAGGGCCCCCCCACTCCCCCTCCCATGCACACATACACACATGTACAAATAGTTAGTACATAGTACATGCACTCACATCGTTTCACTACATAACTTATTACAGCAGGTATGCCATACATATTTGTAGACATACATCGTCTGTACTCACTTTATCCTATATTCTTCTATATTCTATATATATTTTTACACTGCCTTTTATATTTTTTGTATATTTCTCATTCCTGCTGGTCTTTTATTACTGTAAATATTGTAAATATTCTGATTCTGATCCCTCCAATTCATAGTTATCTATAGTATTCTTTTGCACATTCCGCTGAGCATCGCCACTTTTCATTTCACTGCATATCCTGTGTATGTGTATGTGACAAATAAAGTTCTTGAATCTTGAATGTACAAGTAGGCTAAATGTACAGCTAGGACTATCAGAGGATTGTGTCTGTCTTGCAGTACCGGGCCACGAGGGCTGTCTGGTGTTTGGGACTATAAAGGACCAGTGCTGTGTGTTCATGCAGGGGCGCTTTCATCTCTATGAAGGCTACTCTCTGTGTAAGGTAATGCCTTCTTCTCTCTGTTTAAGGTAATGTCTTCCTTCTTCTCTCTGTACGTTTTTTTCTTCCTCTTCTGTGTAAGGTAATGTCATCCTTATTCACTCTGTGTAAGCTAATGTCTTCTTCTCTCTGTGTAAGGTAATGTCTTCCTTCTTCTCTCTGTGTAAGGTAATGTCTTCTTCTCTCTGTGTAAGGTAATGCCTTCTTCTCTCTGTGTAAGGTAATGTCTTCCTTCTACTCTCTGTGTAAGATAATGTCTTCATCTCTCTGTGTAAGATGATGTCTTCTTCTTTCTGTTTAAGGTAATGTCTTCCTTCTCTCAGTATGTTTTTTTCTTCCTTCTTCACTCTGTGTGAGGTAATGTCTTTCTTCTCTCTGTGTAAGGTAATGTCATCCTTATTCACTCTGTGTAAGCTAATGTCTTCTTCTCTCTGTGTAAGGTAATGTCTTCCTTCTTCTCTTCCTTAATGACCCGTCTCTGTACTGTCTAACCCCTACCTGCTCCTTAATGACCCGTCTCTGTACTGTCTAACCCCTACCTGCTCCTTAATGACCCGTCTCTGTACAGTCTAACCCCTACCTGCTCCTTAATGACCCGTCTCTGTACTGTCTAACCCCTACCTGCTCCTTAATGACCCGTCTCTGTACTGTAGAACCGGGTCATTAAGGAGCAGGTAGGGGTTAGACAGTACAGAGACAGTTCATTAAGGAGCAGGTAGGGGTTAGACAGTACAGAGACAGGTCATTAAGGAGCAGGTGGGGGTTAGACAGTAATGTGTGTATGTGTGTCTTCAGGGTGAAGAGTCTCAACAGTATGCTCAACATCAAGGAAGAGTCCCTGAGGAAGCTCAGAGAGATACTGAGGAAATCCCAGCAGGAGCAGCATGAGTCCTGTAAGAACCTCACCCCTTCATAGGGACAGATCAGCTCTTCATAGCACCTCAGACTAACTGATGTGGTGACTGTAGTCCTGCAGGGGGAGGAGCTGTACGGCAGGCTGACCAACCCCCGAGGGTCCAGCGTCCAGACCAGCGGTCTCCTGGAGAGAGCCAAGCTGGAGCAGGAGGTCGCCGAGCTGCAGAGGTGATCACCTTGGTCTTCCTTAACCCTAATGTAACGTTACAGTCTGGGCCCCTGGCTAATGTATCGTCATGTAACGTTAGTCTGGACCCCTGGCTAATGTATCGTCATGTAACGTTAGTCTGGGCCCCTGGCTAATGTATCGTCATGTAACGTTAGTCTGGGCCCCTGGCTAATGCAGCTCAGTTACTTCATGGCCTCAAACATCCTGTTTAATCTGCAGTCCGGTTTCCGGCCGGGCCACGGGTGCATCACAGCTACCCTTAAGGTCATGGATGACATCGCCTCCTTGGATTCTAAGCTGGTTTGCATCGCCGCCTTTATTGATTTAGCCAAAGCCTTTGATTCAGTCAACCATTCCATTCTCCTAGAGGCTTTCTAGTTGGTTTGCCAGCTACCTTGCTAATCGTGTTCAACAGGTGAAAACAGAAAACATCTTGTCCGATCCTCTCAACATCTTTAAAGGGGTGCCTCAAGGTTCCATCTTGGGTCCCTTGCTGTTTTCTATCTACATCAACGATGTAGCCAAGGTTGCTGGCAATTCACAGATCCATCTGTACGCTGACGACACCATCTTGTATTCAGCGGGCCCTTCACTCCACTCTGCGGCATCCACTCTACAAATTAGTCTTACCTCTATTGAACAGTCCTTTCATAGTCTCCATCTTCTTCTCAACTCGAAGAAGACAAAATGTATGCTCTTTGACAGAAAGCATGACATTGTTAGCACCCCTAAAATCATCTGTGCGGACGGCTCTGAGCTGGAGTTTGTTACTTCTTATAAATACCTTGGCCTCTGGCTAGACTCATCTCTCTCCTTCTCTACCCACATAAAACACCTGCAGGCCAAAGTCAAAGCTCGTCTGGGCTTCTTGTACCGTAACAAAGCTTCTTTCACCCGATCGGCCAAACACACTCTTGTCAAGATGACCATCCTCCCTATACTTGACTATGGAGACACTATCTACAGAATGGCATCCCGGTGTGCCCTCAGAAAACTGGACATACTCCATCATTCCGCCATCCGCTTCGCCACTAATGCACCTTTCTCCACTCACCACTGTGACCTTTATAATCTGGTGGACTGGTCATCGCTTCACACCAGAAGGCTTCCTCACTGGCTTCAAGTAATTTACAAATCCATACTTGGTAAAACACCTCTCTACCTCTCCTCCCTTCTGCACGTCTCCACTTCTGTTTATAGCCTAAGGTCCAGCAATTTCATCAAACTTACCATCCCCAAAGCCCGCACGGCTTTTGGCCGTGACGCCTTCCGATTTGCTGCTGCATCTGACTGGAACACCTTACAAAACACCCTCAAACTCACTGTTCTCACATCGCTCACTGCTTTTAAACTAAATCTGCATCAGATCATAACCGACTGTTGCACCTACTGATCGCCCCTCAACCGCATGCATCGCCCTCAGCCCCTTCTCTCCTCCCCCTAAGACCCCTTACCTACCTCCCTCCTTCCCCCCTTTTTCTCTCTCCCTCTGGCTCTCTCTCCTTCTTTCTCCCTTATTTATTGTAATTTTTCTTGTATGCTATTGTAAATTAGTATTTTATTTGTGTGTATGTATATAACCTTGTTTTGTCGCAGCCTCCCACCTCCCCCTTCCCTCAAAAGGCCTTTGCTTTTTGGTCAGGCTGCTTCTGTATATAAGAATTTGTTCTTAGTTGCTTGCCTGCATAAATAAAGGTTAAATAAAAATAAAAACGTGTTCGCTATCTGGTACAGACGTGTTCATTAGTAGTTCCATAACAAGGAGGCATAAATAACAGACAATATTTTATTAGTGAAATCAATTAAAAACTGCAACAACACTCCATTGAGGGCGCATCACTGTGTCTTACACTCCTCTTGTCTTGGAGACGCAGGCCACCAGTCTGCCGGCGGCTCCGCACTCCGACACGCGTCTGGAAAACAACGCGACGCTGCAGTTAAGGTCTGGAAACAAAGCTTCACGCTAAAGTCTGGAACATGAACTCTGTTTCCTAATACAAGAGTCAGGTAGGGTTGTATAAACCAGGTGTACAGTAGGTGGATTTTCCACACACACACACACACACACACACACACACACACACACACACACACACACACACACACACACACACACACACACACACACACACACACACACACACACACACACACACACACACACACACACACACACACACACACACTTTAGTGTTGTGGAGAATTACAGTCAGTCAGTATAAACAGAGCTGGTGTTCTGGAGAGGAACATGAAACTAACCTGGATCGATGCCCAGGGTTGAGTTATCAAAGAACTGTCGGCTCTTGGAGAGCTTCTCGAGGCCAGCGCCAGAGCCAAAGAACTTGGGCGAGTCAAGGATCGTGGTCCTCTGGAATCCGGAACGTTAATGGGAGAGTCTAGAACCTTCCGGGGAGATTCCACAACCTTCCGTGGAGAGTGTTGGATGTTCCGGGGCGCTCCGTGGAACCTCTTGGGGGGCTGAGAGGTGGGAGGCGTCAGACGCGGGGAGAAGGCGGCGCTTGTGTGGCGTGGTTGGTGCTGGTGAGGCGAGGCCTCTCCACCTTGCTCCTCCTTCAGGCTGAGGGCCCTGGCCTCCACTTGGAGACCTCAGCCTGCTGGCTGACACCAGACTGTAGGGTTACAGGACGATACATTAGGCCAGGGGCCCAGACTAACGTTACATGACGATACATTAGCCAGGGGCCCAGACTAACGTTACATGACGATACATAGCCAGGGGCCAGACTACGTTACATGACATACATTAGCCAAGGGGCCCAGACTACGTTACATGACGATCACATTGAGCCAGGGGCCCCAGACTAACGTTACATGACGATACCATTAGCCAGGGGCCCAGACTAACGTTACATGACGATACATTAGCCAGGGGCCCAGACTAACGTTACATGACGATACATTAGCCAGGGGCCCAGACTAACGTTACATGACGATACATTAGCCAGGGGCCCAGACTAACGTTACATGACGATACATTAGCCAGGGGTCCAGACTAACGTTACATGACGATACATTAGCCAGGGGTCCAGACTAACGTTACATGACGATACATTAGCCAGGGGTCCAGACTAACGTTACATGACGATACATTAGCCAGGGGTCCAGTTACATGACGTCATTAACCGTTAGTCTGGGCCCCTGGCTAATGTATCGTCATGTAACGTTAGTCTGGGCCCCTGGCTAATGTATCGTCATGTAACGTTAGTCTGGGCCCCTGGCTAATGTATCGTCATGTAACGTTAGTCTGGGCCCCTGGCTAATGTATCGTCATGTAACCCTACAGTCTGGTGTCCAGCCAGCAGGCTGAGGTCTCCAAGTGGAGGTCCAGGGCCCTCAGCCTGAAGGAGAGGAGCAAGGTGGAGAGGCCTCGCTCACCAGCACCAACCACGCCACACAAGCGCCGCCTTCTCCCCGCGTCTGACGCCTCCCACCTCCTCAGCCCCCCCAAGAGGTTCCACGGAGCGCCCCGGAACATCCAACACTCTCCACGGAAGGTTGTGGAATCTCCCCGGAAGGTTCTAGACTCTCCCATTAACGTTCCGGATTCCCAGAGGACCACGATCCTTGACTCGCCCAAGTTCTTTGGCTCTGGCGCTGGCCTCGAGAAGCTCTCCAAGAGCCGACAGTTCTTTGATAACTCAACCCTGGGCATCGATCCAGGTTAGTTTCATGTTCCTCTCCAGAACACCAGCTCTGTTTATACTGACTGACTGTAATTCTCCACAACACTAAAGTGTGTGTGTGTGTGTGTGTGTGTGTGTGTGTGTGTGTGTGTGTGTGTGTGTGTGTGTGTGTGTGTGTGTGTGT
>PIJE02002220.1:0-32500 GCA_002895965.2 Coryphaenoides rupestris
TGTGTGTGTGTGTGTGTGTGTGTGTGTGTGTGTGTGTGTGTGTGTGTGTGTGTGTGTGTGTGTGCGTGTGTGTGTGTGTCCGTGCGTATGTGTGTGTTTTCTCTCTCTTTCTTTCTCCTCCAGTCTCTTCATCTCACAATCCGATGCGAAGGCGTCGTACAAAGTCAGCAAAAAAGAAGCAGCAGAAGAAGAAAATGTTGGCCTCCTCACGCACAAGCTCAGCGACACCATAACATACTACTACTACCACCCGGTGGACCACAACACTCCTCTACCCCCGCCCAGCGACAACAATGACGCAGGTCACCGGTCACCCCCACCCGAATCTCCATCCTCACCGTCTCCATCCCCGCCACAGCGCCCCCTGGTGCTGCTCCTACCCTGGCTGGGCGCGAGGCGCGAGGCCCTGGCCAAGTACCGCGACCTGTACCTGGCGCGGGGCATGGACGTGCTGGCGGCCGAGAGCAGCGTGTGGCACTTCCTGTGGCCGCGCTGGGGGCTGGCGTACGGCCTGGCCCTGCTCCGTGTGCTGGAGGCGCCCTGGCTGTCGGGGCGCCCCCTGCTGGTCCACGCCTGCTCCATAGGTAGGGATGGAGGGGTCGAGAAGCGGGTCTATAACAAAAGACCCGGTTGTACATTTCTCAAAACCCGAAAATCAATAAGATAAGATAAGATAAGAAATGTATTAATCCCTGAATGTTGACCCTGTAAACTGGGTGCGAGGACAAATATTATTAGTTGTCAGAGCACTGTATCACCCTAAACAAGAAACAACAGCCTCAGGTTGTGGCAGGTTGGTTATTTGGTTTACAAACTACTTCTCTCTCTCCCTAAAAAATGAAAAGGTAACGATATCCATCCCATATCCCATATCCCATATCCGCAGGCGGCTACACCTTCTCCATGATGCTCTGTCACGTGGCCCAGGACCCCGAGAGATACGCCCGCCTCACCCAGAGGATCACGGGGCAGGTCTTCGACAGCCTGGTGGTCGGCACCCTGGAGCACATGGCAACAGGTGAGGAGGAGGGTGGAGGGTGGAGGAGGAGGAGAAGGAGGAGGAGGAGGGGAGCCACCAATGTGTGGCGTTTTCCACAGAGAGGTCGGGTTGCCTTTGTGTCGTTGTGTTCTTGAGCCGATGAAACTTTAAGCGATTCACCCCAGGGTTCGGCTTTCCATGACGTGTAATATTGTGCCGTTCGTATGCCAACGCGGCCCGGGTGTGGTACATTGTGCACGTGTGGCCTACATTACCCAGAATGACTTTCACCACCTAGCCTCGCCGAGCCTGAGGCGTGGCATTCTGGGAGTATGAGGCAGGCGCGTCGTGTGGTGTAGTGTCGTGTTTACCGAGCAGCTGCGATGGCAGGCATTCGTTACAGTCGGCGGCTGAACAGAGATTGCGAAATAACTCCAGATGGGACATGTTCTCCACTGTCTAATGTGACTATATTGTGGAACAGAGGAGAAATATGAATTCAAGATTCAAGATTTCTTTATTGAGAGATACGCCCGCCTCACCCAGAGGATCACGGGGCAGGTCTTCGACAGCCTGGTGGTCGGCACCCTGGAGCACATGGCGACAGGTGAGGAGGAGGAGGGTGGAGGGTGGAGGAGGAGGAGGAGGAGGAGGAGGAGGGGAGCCACCAATGTGTGGCGGTTTCCACAGAGAGGTCGGGTTGCCTTTGTGTCGTTGTGTTGTTGAGCCGATGAAACTTTAATCCCCCCCCCCCATCCCCTTTGGCCACCGTCACGTTAGTAATGCATGACCGCTATGTTTAGGTACATTTCTTCGATGGGTGGTATCTCAGTAGGGCGTGTGGTTGGGGAGACATGTTGACACTGTAAACTGTGGTTGCAAGGACAAGTTATCAGGGCCCTGCATCACCCTAAACAAGCAACACCAGCCTAAGGTTGTCGCAGGTTGGTTATTTGGTCTGCAAACTATTTCCTCGTTTACGGAAGGTATCAGATAAACCATATCAGGTTTAATACTTTAACATCGCCGTCAAACATCTAACGCGGATATGCGATTAACCCCAGGGTTTGGCCTTTCCATGATGTGTAATATTGTACCGTTCGTGTGCCAACGCGGCCCGGGTGTGGTACACATTGTGCACGTGTGGCCTACATTACCCAGAATGACTTTCACCACCTAGCCTCGCCGAGCCAGAGGCGTGGCATTCTGGGAGTATGAGGCAGGCGCGTCGTGTGGTGTCGTGTTTACCGAGCAGCTGCGATGGCAAGCATTCGTTACAGTTTGGCGGCTGAACAGAGATTGCGAAATAACTCCAGATGAGACATGTTCTCCACTGTCTAATGTGACTATATTGTGGAACAGAGGAGAAATATGAATTCAAGATTCAAGATTTCTTTATTGCCATATGTAACAAGTACAGTGGAATGCTTACTCACCGTTCTTACGTGTTGGTAATGCACTCAGAATGGCACTTCTGCTCTGATCCCAGCTATGAATGCTTGAATCCTGCTCTATTCTTATCTTTATGTACCACAGTGATATATTGCTGTCTCTTTCAACAATGTACACTTTGTAAGTCAAATGCCAAATGCCCTAAATGTGAATGTAAATGTAAATGTGTGCCTCACTCTCCAGGCCTGGGTAAGTCCCTGTTCCCCCGGCTGGAGTCGGTGGTGAAGAACGCCGCCATGTTCTTCTTCTGGCTGCTCCGTCGCCACACGGTGGCGCTCTACGATGCCGGCGTGCTCGCCTTCCGCAGCAGCCCCGTGCACGCGCCCGCCCTCTTCTTCTTCTGCGACGACGACGCCCTGTGCGACCCGCTCGCCGTGGAGGCCGTCGGCGAGGCGTGGCGGCGGCGCGGCGTGGCCGTGGGCCGGCGGCGGTGGGCACACTCGGTGCACGCCGCCCACCTGCGGTGCCACCGCGACGAGTACCTGGCGGCGCTGGAGGCCTTCCTGGGCTCGCTGGCTACAGCTACCGCTACCAAAGCAACCGCTACCACGACCACGGCGACGACGAGGACTCCGTTGACATCGGACGAGGCCCCGTGAGTGGACCGCCCAGAGTGATTTGAATCGGACTGTGTGTGTGTGTGCGTGTGTGTTTGTACGATCTATAAGATATCGGTCAAGGAATCACCGCTGTGATGTCCACGTCTCAAGCGACAAACTGAGTTGAAATATTTGTCATGGAGAAAACACCATTTGTTGAAGTCTCTGGTTTTCCGGGAGTATATGCAAAATAATTGTGGACAAATGGGTCTAGTTCGTAAAAACATTTTTAATAACTAAAATATAACACGCAGACATGGTTATATTTGGGCAAAATAACTTGAAGTAAAAGCATTTATAGAGATCGAAATCTGGAAGTTTGCACTTATTATTTAGTTTGGATGTTATTTATTAGTATTGTGTAACTTATTTGACTTAAATTATTGTAGTTGACTTGGATTTTATCGATCATTTATTTATTAAAGCGGACATATTATGCCACCAGGTGTGAGTGTGATTAGCCATTGCGAGCCGTTTCCCAATTTCCATGTGACTACCATCTAGTGACATCACAAGTGGGAATGTCCCCCTAGATGTATGATAACTAGATCAGTCTACCAGCCTACCCAGTGGACTGTACCGACAGGTAAACTGATCTAGCCAATATATACGTCTAGGTGGACATTCCCACTTGTGATGTCACTAGACGGTAGTCACATGGCAATTGTGAAATGGCTTCACACTCACACACTCACACCATCTAGTGGCATAATGTCGCCTTTAATATATTGTTGAATATATTTCTTTGAGTTTGCAATAATAAAAAAAATGACATCTTGTTTCCAGTAAGGAGTATCGTTTTAGCATCGCTATTGTAAAAGATACCTGATAGGCTGCATGATATTATATTGTATATTTATCACCATCCCTATAAGAACATGCACGATAAACACTGCCTGAGCTGCGACATGGTATGTTGTCTCTGTGACGCACACAAGCTATTTATTATGTCTATTGATTATGTTCATGCGTTTTATTCTGGACATGTATTCCCATTCCTATATTGCGTATGCAGGGCTCTACAGTGCGCCACAGGAATTCAAATCGAATGGATCACGCCACCAGCTATCACACACAACACATTAGGTTTGCCACCTGACCAAGGCAATACCTCGACAATAATCACATAAACATTTGTCAAAAGGCTCGGATCATTTCTTTAAAATACATGCATCCATTTAGGCTGTGAGACCTTCATATAAATACTGTGAAATATATTTTACCTTGAATTGGAACATTGCATATCTTATATAAATGTGAATATTCACATTCATGAGAACTGGTCAAACTCCCCAACTGTCCTGATATAGTCATGTGATCCTGATATAGTTTTATATTGCTGTTGTTTGTCCATTTTGCATAGACGGTTAAAATCTGCAATCACCCCACACACACACACACACACACACACATTCTCACACACTCTCAAACACACATTCTCACACACTCTCACACACACACACACACACACACACACACTCACACACACTCCGAGCACAAGCTAACATGTTGGCAGTTACATGACCAACTTTTCAATAAACTGTTGTTGAAAAAAAATAAAAAATGCTACACCAGATAGGATAGAAGCTATTGTCAGCTGAGGTTCCATGTACTGTACAACAAACAAAATGTACCAAATAGTATCCAAAATCATACAAAAATAATAATATCATGTCCATGCATAGCTAGAACTCACATTTCTGGCGATTGGTAATATACTGGGGACTGGAAGCTTCAAAAAGTAAAGAAAAGAGAAGTAAAACACCATAACAAGTAAAAGTGTGAAAGTGCAGGCTGAAATGGGCTGAACCAGCCGGTCCGGTCAACAGGCGGTCAACTTGTCCCTGTGGAGCAGCAGGTTGTCCAGGTACACCTGCACCTTCCTCAGGCTGACGTAGTAGTGGCTCTCGGGGAAGTCGTTGGACACCGGCCCGGTCCCCGGCGGCTGGCCGGCCTCACCGGCGGCGGCGGGAGCGAGGAGGCAGTTCATGGTCTCGGCCAGGTAGCGCACGGAGCCCCCGAGGCTGGAGACGTCGGCGTGGATCTGGCCCAGGGCCCCCAGCCTGGAGTCCTGGAGCTGGCCGCCCAGCTCCGAGAGGTGCTGGCTGATGCTGCGGAGGCCCCCGATCGACGGGGAGCCCACGTCGATCTGCAGCGCGGCTGGTAGCTGCAATGGCGGGGAAAAACACATCCACAATTTTTTATTATTAATATAAACATACAAAAATATAAATACATGATTACATACAAATAATTGGAAAAACTACTAGCAATACAGATACCAACACAATATAAAGCATACATGCTCACAGGATTTTTAACAACTAACCTTTCCAAATAAGGTCTTATGTTGATTGAAAATGTTACATTAGTCAATATGTTTTGTTTTATATTATTATTTTTTCTCTCCACAGCTTAACGTTTGCAATACAGATTCATAACATTCGATTATTTTCAGTGTTTCTCACTAATTAAGTATTTTGTAATTTTCTTTTATTTACAACAAAGTTGAATTTGTGAATTTAGGCCCAGATCATTTTAAACCGTAGCTATTAGGTAGCTATTACTAAAATTTGTTCAGAGTTGGATTAGATATACTTGTTGAGAATCTTGAATCTTGGTGGTCTCCATCCCATCGACCGGACCTGTAGTGTCCCTGATGCGCACCAGGGTTGGTCCGGGCGAGTGTTCAACTATGATTGTGATGGTGTTGGATGTTTGTCTGGTGTCTGTGTTGGTGGGCAGAGCCTGGGAAACAGGTGGGCATCAGAAACAGCACCCCCACCACCACCACCACAGAGACCCCCAGGAGTCCACGGCACACAGGCATTCTGTGAGGAATGAATGAAAGATTACTATTTAACTTACAGACAAAAAGGTAAACGCTAAGAAACTGGAATCGTAACGCATACTTCTTTGGGTGAGTATTGCATTTCATACTAAATATGAAATGCAAGTTTGCCTTCTAAAACCTAAAAATCATAAAGAGAGACTTTCATATTCATAGTATTTGTAGACACATATAATAATAATTGTAATTTTAGGTAACTACACAATTTTCCAGTCAATATATTTCAGTATGAAAAAATGAAAAACTAACCTTTTTAACACGTTATGTCACAGTTATGAAAGCTCACACAAAAGCCTATACATGCAGACATTTTAATTTAAATGGGTAAACAATCGGTAAACTACTGATATGTAATTCCTCCAAATGTCCAATGCACATATTTCAATATAAAAAATAAAATCCAAAAGTTTTTTACAATTTCATGTCACAGTAAAGTACACACAAAAGCCATATATATATATAATATGTATATATATATGGGTAATCTAATGGAGAACCAGGTACAATATTAAAGAATAACATTTTTAAAAGTATACATTTTTTTAAATTTGAGGAGCTATGTATATATATATATATATATATATATACATAGCCTCCTCAAATTTGTAATATTGTACCTGGTTCTCCATTAGATTGTCCATGCCTATCAAAGTCTTACCTCTTGAAAGTGGTGAGCGGTCGCAGATGCTGCTGCCGGTTCCTCTTGCAGGGTTTAAATAACCTCACAATCACATGTGGGTGATTCATCAATGGAGCTGCAGGCTCTCCTCCCCATCCCCCCCTCTCTCCCCCCCACCCTCCCCCTGTAACATCAAAACGAAACTTAAGTTGGCTTATTTGAAAGTCATCTCTTTCATTCAGACCTGGTGTTGGGGCTTCACACTCAGAAGTTAGATATGATAAGACAAGGTAATACATTTATCGATCCAGAAGGAAAGTCTTGTGCCAGAGGTTGCTCAAAAAAATAAGAACAACATAAGAATAAAAACACAAATATATATAAAGATATAATGTTTGTATTTGTATAATATAATATATATAATACAATATCAACACAAACCAAGGCACTACATCATGGGGGACACATCTCCCACCCCCGGCGCGCAAACTGCACAAGGACACTAAAAGGAAAGGAGACAAAAGGGAAACACGTCACACACACACACACACACACACACGTATGAAGTATGAATAATCAAACGATAAAGAAAAAGAATGCACGCAGGAAGAGAGTGACGCAAGTTGTCACCTGTGATATGAAGCTCTGCTCATGTTCCAAATCTGCTTGGAATCGGCCTAGACACTCTGACTGACCGTGTTTCCGTCACAGGAACTTTACCGAGGAACTAGGAACCTTTGGAGGAACTCTGTGCGTTTCCACCACGCCCTAAATTAAAGGGGACCTATTATGCCACCAGGTGTGAGTGTGATTAGCCATTGAGGCGGCAGTAGCTCAGGAGGTAAGAGCAGGTCTGGCAGCGGTTGCTGGTCTGGTTCGATCCCCGGGCTCCGCCTAGCTAAGTGTCGAGGTGTCCCTGAGCAAGACACCACCTAACCCTACCTGCTCTTGGCGTGTTGGTTGTTACCTTGCATGGTTGACACCGCTATGGGTGAATGTGAGGCAATTCTGTAAAGCGCTATAAAAATGCAATCAATTTACCACTGCCATGTGACTACTGTCTAGTGACATCACAAGTGGGAATGTACACTGACTAGATCAGTTTACCTGTCGGTACAGGCCACAGGGTAGTCTGGTAGACTGATCTAGTAATCATACATCTGGAAGAATGAGTCAAATGTCTTTTCTAGGCTATACCACTTATTGATTTATAGATCGTATCAGTTTTAAACTTTGTATGGGCTTGAAATATCAACACATATATACTGTACATGTGTTCATAAGTTCTATAGATGAAGAAATCCTTTCTGAATGAAGTGAATCTGGCAAATCAAGTATTACGTTCGTAATTCTTGAAGTGTTAATAAGTAATAAGTGTTTGCTGATTTTGAGGACTTGATCAATGCATATATAAATCAATCAATCAATCATGTTTGCAATGTAATTTATCTTTGAAAGACATGCATGGGATATAAGTCACTTATTTACAATTAAAGTTTCTCAGGTTGCTAAATAAACAAGCAAGTGTGTTTCAACTATTTGGTGTGACAGTGGCTCAGGAGCCGTTACTGTAATTGAGTAGTTTTTTTTGTGTACTTTTACTTTTTAAGTACTTGTAGTAATTTTTCTTTAACTTAAGTAGGTTTTATTTGAAGTATTGTACTTGTAGGCCTAAATAAAAAACGAAAGGAAGAAAATCGCCCTCTCAACTACTTATTTTTAGTTGATTTCTCAGGGACAGTGCATATTAATAGACACTATTGTAAATATGCCAGAATTAGCTTTCACCTGTAGTCCCTGGCCAGGTGTAAAGTTGGCAGCTGAAATGCGTGTGTGTGTGAAATCCTACATGTAGTCCGTGAACGGATTCATGATTCTTACATACAGGACCTTTAATAATCTGCATCCATTTTGAATGCATATTTCCTCGTCCACGTATGAGTAGATAAATAACAAGTGAATAGGTAAATAACCTGCATGTTTATATGTCTTAACATCTATTAATGGCACTTAGCATTGTTGTTCATTCTCAGAAGTTGTAGCATGCTTAGAATAGCACGCCTGCCCAGCTACTTATGCAGGCAACTTGGCAATTATGAAACTCGTTCTATTCGTCTCGTAAATATGAATGCTCGAAAACAGCTCTATTCTTATCTTCAGGTACCACAGTGATCTATTGCTGCCTCTCCTTCAACAAATGTACTCTTTGTAAGTCGCTTTGGATAAAAGCGTCAAATGCCAAATGCCCTAAATGTAAATGTAAATGTTAATGTTAATAGTGTTGTAACTCAACACTATTTTGTCGTCGTGAAGGGTGGTGGTGGTGGTGGTGAGGTGGTCGTGAAGGGTGTGGTCCGGTGGCGGTGGTCGTGAAGGCTGTGGTCCGGTCGGTCGGTTCCCCGGTCCCTCGGTCCCGACGGCAGACGTCCAACGCGGATGCTTTTTGGGGTAAGGGCTTCCTGGCTACTGTCGTGGGAACAGCAAGCCCAGACCGCAAAAAGACCCACAGTGGACACAAGAGAACCAACCGGAAGACCTCCGAAGACCTCCGAAGACCTCTGAAGACCTCCGGACGCCAGCCGCTTTGAGCTCCCTCTGCAGAGAGGGACGAGATCCACCAGTAGCACGTGACATGTGATGCGTGACACATGACCTCCGACCCCCCCGACACGTTCAGATACTTGGATACGACAAGAAGGCCCTCAAGAGCTGCTGTGAGGGCAGATTTGAGAGTTCAAAGAGATAAAATGCTCCTTCCTTCTCACCTGTAGGAGAGCTACGAGAATACCATTTGATTGACATTTGATTTTACCACTTTTCCCATTAACTGTCGTTTCCGTACGTTATGGCATGATGATGTCATCGCGTCTTGCATGCGTGTCCCATCACCGCGAATAGTGCGAGATCATGTTGCCGATTGCCGATTTCGCTGGTTTCTAATCGGATTTGAACGTCGCACGCCCGGGAGCGCTGCGTTTCGACTTTCACCGTTGGTGTGTTACCGGATACGCCGATGGTACCGCTCGTGGTGTCATGTGACCCGACCACGAACTGAGCACTTTAAGACTCAGAATAAAGACACTGTAGAGTATGAAGAGATGTATTCCACCAAATAATCGTGTGTGTGTGTGTGTGTGTGTGTGTTGAATCATATGTATTTTGAAATAGGGACACTGCAACTGTCGAACTTTACACGTTGAAAAATAGCTGCTTTTGTTCATGCGTACGTGCACACACACACACGCATGCATGCACACACACACACACATGCTTGCACACACACACACACACACACACAGACACAAGCCTGATTTATGTACACGAGCATGTGCATTTTAAGACGGTACATATAAGCCGCAGCATTAAATATTAATGGACTGCGTAAACTTCATCATACAATTTCCTTCCACACATACACACACACACACACACACACACACACACGCCCAAAAGCAGGATTAGAAAAGCAGGAGATAGATGTGTGACGCATTTAGTGACTGGGGGCCCCCGGTCTGCTGGACCCCTGCTAGGAGCCTAGGAGAGGAGACACCCCCCCCTATGATGCACCCTTATGCACCCCCTTTCCTTGAGCCGTGTGTGTGTGCGTGTGTGGTTGGGGGCGGGCGGGGGGGGTTCCTATGGATCTGACTATATTTGCTATAAAAAGACAAGATTTGACTACATAGTTGGCATTAGGAGTTGTACGGAGGCCACGTCAAGGCAAGTCATTGTAGCTTGAAGGCCTTTGCATGCATGTATGCGTGCGTCGCCATTTTAAAGTCGTGTGTTTCGAAAAGTGCAGTGCACGGAAGTTGCAGAATGAGAGGTGAGTGTGAGGAAGATGTTGGGTGGACCATAAGAATGGCGCCTTCCTCTCTGTGTGTGTGTGTGTGTGTGTGTGTGTGTGTGTGTGTGAGAGAGAGAGAGAAATTGACGAATTGTGCATGATCACGCGTGAATTGGCACTTGTTGCCATAACACACGAGGCTGCAGAACGGGTCATGCATGCCTCGACGTGTGCGTGTATGTGTATGTGTATGTATGTGTGTGTGTGTGTGTGTGTGTGTGTGTGTGTGCCTGCGCGTTCATGTGTGTGTGTGCATGTGTGTTACTCCTCACTTTTCTGTCTCTGTTGCTAACGCGCACATTGAGCTGCCCACCCACAGGCTTCAATAAGATACAAATCACGTATATCAATCATAACATGGTTAAGTCATCCACCAACACACACACACACACACACACACACACACACACCCTCCTCTGCCTATCACACACACACACACACACACACAAACGACAGCTCGTGCATGGCAGCATCAGTGATCAATTGATCAGAATTCAATCTTGACTCAATCATTTTCACTTTACCTTCAACTCATGCATGCATGCCACGTTACTATAAATACTATAAATCAACAGTGCACGCATCTGCACATGTCCATCTTTAATTTAATATTTAAAGCAAACAGTGGTCCATTCGTGCAGATAAAAAAATAAAGAAATGACAGCGAGTCCACTCCCAATAATAATAATAATAATACAAATAATGTTAATAATATTAGGCATGATAAAGCATTGCCATTAACCGAGGGGGGGAATTAAGAGTCTCCTTGGCGGCTGCATGATGGCGATTGATTGACTTTTAAGTTGCCACGGATCCCTGATAATCAATAAACAATAATAATAATACACTATATAGCACAAACAGTAGATTGGGAAAGAGGAGGAGGAAGGAGGGAGGTGAGGAAGATCTGTTGGTGCGAATGCATCTCGTCTGCTCTCTCTTATATAGTATTAATATTTGACCCATAGGAAACAAAAACGAGCGTGCCAGAAATAGACATGTTCGCAACATGTTTATATTTTTCCCTCTCTCCTTCTCTCCTTTGCGCTGTCTCGCAATTAACAATCAGAAAAGCAACAACACAACAACAACAACAACAACAACAACAACAGAACGGGGGGGCTCACCCAGTCAGCCAGTCATCCATCCACCGGCGCGTCAATTTTTTCCTCCCTTTCCATAATCCTGGTGGTATTTTTCAATGCAATTGATATGCAGGAGCACCCCCACCCTCCACCCTCCTGCACCCTCCTCCTCCTCCTCCTCCTTTTTCTTCTTATTGTGTATAATTCTGTGCATGCACCATCTAATCCATTTTGTCCGGCTTCCCCCCCCCCCCCCCCACACACTCCTTGCGCGTTTCTGCAAAAAAAACACTGCTGCAACCCCCCCCCCCCCCACACCCCCACCCTGCATCCCCACCACCCCGACAACCCCCACCCTGCACCCCCCCACCCCCCCCCCCGACACCCCACCCCCCTAATGGATGAGAGCCCCTCAATTCCTCCAGTCTCTCTCTCTCACTGCTGGTGACCCGCATTGACGTCATTGCGTCATTAGGTTTCCCCTGGAAACACAGGAGAGCCCGAAATAGAATAGCACCGCTCCGTCCTCCTCCTCCTCCTCCTGCTGCTCCTGCTCCTCCTCCTCCTCCTCCTGCTCCCTGCTCCTCCTCCTCCTCCTGCTCCTCCTCATCCTCATCCTGCCCTCCTCATCCTCTCCCCCCTTTTTGCTTTTTTTAATTTGAAACCTATATGCATAAATAAATAATATAATGTAGCATAATATAATATAATATAATATAATGTAGTATAATAAAGAACAGAGCTGAAAGATGGATAGGGGGGGTGGTATTTGGGGTAATTTTATTTCTTTTTACTTCTGCCTGCTGCAATATACAGCTATATTTATATATTTTTATATATTTATATATATATAAAGCATTCTGGATGGAGAAGAGAAACAGCGCCACTGGTATAAAAATAGAGGAGATCTCCTTCATTGGTTATTGTGCTGTGAGTTGAGTCTAATTGTACCCCCTACATAAACATATACATATAAATATATATATACTGTGTAGGTCTACATATTAAACACTCAAGCCACAAACTGCTGTTACATTATTTGTCTTGATCTAATCATGATTTATAACTAAATATTTGGGGTTCATATAGATATGGCAGATGCCTTTTTGTCCAGTAAATTTCCAGTAAAACATTTAAACGTATTTCCACATCTAATGCGATAGAATGTGACATTTCGCCTGATCAATTTAGAGTTCTGGGCTCCATACCTGTACAAGTAATACACACACACACACACACACACACACACACACGCACACACACACACACACACACACACACACACACATTGGAGGACTTTCCATTCATGCATTCATCATTCATCGTGCAGGCTCCCTCATCCATTCACAGATCCAGGCCAGCCAATCACCTCTCAGGTTGGTGCTCGGGCTGTCCAATCAGGAGCGCCCAGCCCTGCGAGGGGAGCCACTGTGGCTGTGATCACATTGAAGGGGTTGGAAAAAATGCATGCATTCTGCTGGGGTTGTTGTGTGTGTGTGTGTTGTGTGTGGTGTGTGTGTGTGTGTGTGTTGTGTGTGGTGTGTGTGGTGTGTGTGTGTGTGTGTGTGTGTGTTCTGGTAATCATCACATTGTGGGGACAACAATCTGTTTCCACAGTCACGTTATGGGGACCTTTTGCGGAGTGGGGACAAAATATCAGGTCCCCATGAGGAAAACCATTTTAAATGAATGCAGGAGTGATTCTGAATGTGTCTGTGTGGATTTTAGCATTGGCCCAAAACACATGTTTACCAGTCAGTGTGTGTGTGTGTGTGTGTGTGTGTGTGTGTGTGTGTGTGTGTGTGTGTGTGTGTGTGTGTGTGTGTGTGTGTGTGATGTGTGATGTGTCTGTGTGGTGTGTGTTGTGTGTGTGTGTGTGTGTGTGTGTGTGTGTGTGCTCGGTTGCGCCCCCTTATAGTTTCCGGCTGGTAATGCACTCACTGCTCCACACACACACACATATTATAAAAAGAAACTCTGCACACCTTTGAATCACTGACCACCTTACATCTGAAAAATTAGAAATTCATGCTTTTTTCCTTTCAAATCCATCAGTTCCCCTCTTCTGTCAAGCCAGGATTAGCAGCTGTCAACTAGATAGACGCCACAGAACTGTTGCTGCCCCCAGCAGCTCTGAGTTGTTCACAACGCTCAGAAACTATCCGTTGTTGTAATACAGAATGATTGGGTTCATTGGTTGTTGCTAGGGCCTACTAGGTGCTTGAAGTGGGACTAGTAACAGTAACATTAGTTTTAGTAATCTTTAATACTCATACTGTAGAAGAATGCTTGAAGTGACGCGATTGTACCGGCTACCGTTACTAGTAAACGTTACTACATTAACACCAAGTTGTGTTTAATTTATATTTTGGTATAAAGTTGAGCTTCCTGGCTAACGCATTTAATACATTATGTTTTTATTTTTCTTAGTATCCTGGACTATTATCAATAATTTGGGATACCACACCGATACTCACAAATTTAACAATTAATAGTTTAGTATATTTCACAAGTCCCCTTTTTAGCAGTCAATGCTTCCTTGTGATAAAAACATAATATTCAAGAAACTAGCCCCTCTACCAAGCAACTGCCCTTGGTGCTCACAGAGGCTGGAGCAGTTTAATGAGTGGATGGATGGATAGTAATAACTTGCAGTATTACTCATACTGTAGAAGCAACTCATGTTAGAGCTAATCCAGCAACAGTGCGAGTACTTTCGGATGTTAGAATTGCTAATCTAGAGTAACAGATTATACTAGTGTTTATAATCAATGTATCCCATTTAATTCCTAAACTTGAATCACAAAAAGTCTTACTAAGCTTGGCTTTAAAAAAAGATAATATCTAAAAGTGTACCGGAACTAACTTACTATTTAACCAGATACTTTCAGTAGTTACAGATATTAAACGATTAACAGGTTTAGATGTAATTGGATAAATCCTGTATTAATGTCTGATATTTAAATTATTGTTTTTAAATGGACAATAAAACAATTAAAAACTATAATTAGTTATAGATACTGGCATACTAGATATGGACTCAAATATTAAATTTTTCTGACTACTTCTATATTCTTTGTGTTCGGCCCTATTGTCCGTGACGGCACTGTTATTGTCTAATTACTTCTTCTCTCTCTCGCGCCTTGCATCTGAAACTCTTCATTTTGCAAGCACAGAATTCCGATAATGCCTCCATCGACTCCCACCAGGTAGAACAATGATAATTACCCCCTCCGTCAGTTTCCTCGGGCTTGTATAAGTACTACCAATGTATTATCTCACATCCATTAGGTAACATTGTCGTTTCAAATCCAATGAGGTTTAAAGAGCGAGGTGCTAGTACGCTAGTCCCGTCCTCTGCTGGGTCTCCGTTGTTCACTGTACATCTTCTGAAGAGGAGTCATGTTCAGAAGCCAACACTCAAAGCTCATGTTGAAAGGCTACTAATAATACAATAAATCAGACCTGGGCAAACTACGGCCCGCGGGCCACATACGGCCCGTTGCGTTGTTTAATCCGGCCCGTCGGGCATTTACATTAACAACAGTCCTATAATACATTTACATTAACAACAGTCCTATAATACATTTACATTAACAACAGTCCTATAATACATTTACATTAACAACAGTCCTATAATACATTTACATTAACAACAGTCCTATAATACATTTACATTTGTAGTATTCATTTCGCTGTTTTTTTTCATCCTGCAATTGATTTCTTGATTGGTTCCACTAGATCAGAGGACACTAATATGCAGACCGTTAATTCGGAGCAATACCGCTACCGTGAGACGCGCGACCGGCACCGAGTCTGCACGCTGATTGGCTGATGAGATGAGTGGAGCAGCTGAAGGCTGGAGTCGTCAGCAGGGCAGAACTCTGGTCCGCGGTGCTCAGGGGCACTAAGGCAGGAGGAGAGGGAGACGATGTTTAGTCACTTCCTTTCGGTCATTTACACATTTGGCCGTGTCTTCTATATAAATATACAGACATTTGATCTAAATCAGAGTTCTGCTTTCAGATAACATGCACTTAATTAATCACAGATGGTAAGACTAGGGTTTATCAACGATGAACGATGAACGTTGATTTGGATTAGTACTAGTATTAGTAGTAGTATTAGTAGTATTAGTAGTGGTGGTATTGTACCTGGTGGAGTAGTGGTACACGGGCAGGTGTCTGTTTGACATGTGCTGAGGCAGCAGAGTGTCACTCTCCATATCACAGTCCATCTCCTCCTGGAACAAAAATCACACAAAATATGAGCGCAAACATAAAGAAAGAGATTTCATGTCCTTCACATTTCAATTGATTGCATCACAGTTTCTTCTGTATTATTGTTGTGTATGACCTGGTGGAAGCCCGGGAGGCAGTGGGGAGCGGGGAGCTGGTGGGGGGGTTTGCCGTTGGCGGGGAAATCTCCGTTGGATGGGCAGCCGGTTTTCTGTGTCCCCACTGTGGGGGACCAGGGGCCGGCCCTGCAGCGGGACCATGGTGTACTGACAGGAGGACACGGCCGGCGCCACCGCCAGGAAGCGCAGGTCCGTCATAAGCTCTGAGCAGAGGAAGAGGCATCCGGTGTGTTATTATACTGTGGGGCTGCAGGGCGTCCATCTTGCTCTCCCTAGCCACAGTGTAAAACTCCACCAATGCTCCATTTGTTTTATATATTACACATACATATATATATTGATTTCATATAGATTTTTTCTATACTGTATAAAACTGATTTGTATTTATTTGATTTAATATTTGACATTTTATCCTTGTATGTATTTTATATTTATGTATTCATTTCATTGATTCTCTATTACAAATATAGACAGAAGTATCCATATTAGTAAGAGTTCACCTGGACTCTACATAACATAGCACCTTCCCTCTCCTAACCCTAGAACTAACTTGCATGTTTGTACGTCTTGGCACTATTAATAGTACTTGCATTGTTTAGCATATTGTATGTTCTTAGATGTTGGTAATGCACTCAGAATTGCACGCCTGCCCAGCTACTTATGCAGGCAACTTAGCAATTATGAAACTCGTTCTATTCGTCTCGTAAATATGAATGCTCGAAAACAGCTCTATTCCTATCTTCAGGTACCACAGTGATATATTGCTGCCTCTCCTTCAACAAATGTACTCTTTGTAAGTCGCTTTGGATAAAAGCGTCTGCCAAATGCCCTAAATGTAAATGTAAACAACATAGTAATTATTTAAATATATCATAATACATAGTAATTATATTACCTCTATATCTATATACATACCACAACTATATCTATATGGCTGTTGTGCTACCTCACCTGGCTTCCCACCCTCCACACAGAAGGATGAATCACGGATGAATGATACCAACGCCCACGAAACGCCACGATATAAGTCGCTCCACTCCCCCCACTCCCCTACATCCTCCGACGATCCCGTTGTTACACTGTTTAAACAAACGGAAGAGAGAAAGAAGAGGAAAGGACCCGAAGAAAAGTGAGAAAGAAGAGTAGAACAATAATACATTTATTTTTTTTGTTTGTTTATTAGTGATTTGTTTTTATACATGTTACATACAGTCATGGGTTATGGCAGTTTTTGTATAATTCGAATTAGCAAACACAAAAACAATTCACACTAACATCACTTACTACATCAAACAGAAAAATCACAACAGGCAATCCAACTCACACAATTCAGCTGTTTCAACCAAAGGATCGATTTCTGGACGGTAGAACCCGACCAAAACACCACAACAACAACATTGATGGCGGCGACCACTTTGGCGTACCTTTGGTCTCCAGGATGACGACGTTGCCGAACTCGCTCTCGCCGCCCTCGTTGAAGCACTGCATCTTGATGTCGTACGCCGTCTCGGGCTGCAGGTCGGTGATGGAGTGCCAGTAGCGGTCGCCCTCCACCACCGCCTTCTTGTAGTCGCTGTCGTTGTCGCTGTCCGTCGGCCGGTAGAAGATGTAGAAGCCGTAGATGGGCGTGTTGTTCACCGACGCGTACTGTAGGGGGGGGAGGGCGTGTGTTTAGATGGGGGGGCTACTGACTGTGAGGGTCCACTGGTTGACTTCCTACTACTGCCGATGTCTAACACCGTGTGAATAATATGATCGTTATTGTGTGTCTTTTGTATGTTGTTGTATATTTTCACTGAGTAGAATGTGTGTAAATGTGTAGGAAGAAAGTCATAGTCTCTCTCTCACTCTATCTCGCTCATGTTCTTTGGGGTCTCTCTCTTTCTCTAGTGTTTGAGGGTCTCCCTCGCTCTCCCTCTCTCTTTCGTTCTTTGGCTCCATCACTCTCTCTCTCTCTAGTTCTTCGGTCTCTCTCTCTACCTCTCTCTCTCTTTAGTGCTCTCTCTCTCTCTCTCTCTCTCTCTCTCTCTCTCTTTAGTGTTCGGGGTCTATATCTCCCTCTCCCTTTAGTTCTTGGGCTCTCTATCGCTCTCTCTCTCGTTCTTCAGTCTCTCTCTCTCCCTCTTGCTTTAGTGTTCAGGGGTCTTCCTCTCTCCCTCTCTCTTTGTTTTTCTTCTCTGTTCTTGGGTCTCTCTCTCTCTCTCTAGTTCTTGGGTCTCTCTCTCCCTCTCTCTCTCTCTCTCTCTCTCTCTCTCTCTCTCTCTCTCTCTCTCTCTCTCTCGTTCATGTGTCGCTTTCTCTTACCGTCCACTTGAGGATGATGGCGGTCTCGTTGATGGCCTCGTTGTAGGTGATGTAGGGTCCGTCCACGGGCCTCTCGTTGGTCCGCCCCCCCACCACTGTGTAGGCCTTGGACGGAGCGGTGGGCGGGCTGCAGCCAATCTTGGTGGCACAATGGAGAGAGTTCTTACCTTCAGCTCTGCAGTCCTGGGTTTGAATCCTGTGGAAAGCCTTCTCTTATGTCTAAGTCCTGTGAACGGTGAAGTTAAATACGCCCGGAGATCATGCTAAAGAAGGCGTCTTGGTGGTGTTGTGGTCTGCTCCAGCGGTTGGCACCCTGGAGACTCAGGTTTGAGTCAGGCACATAGATCCACCAAGAAAAATGCCAGCAGAACCTCCCCATCCCCCCCTCAGAGGGGCTGGGGGGGGTGTTACACCTAAAGGCCTCTTGCTGACAACTGAGAGGTTGTGACACTTTTTGGAATAGATTTAAAGTTAGTGATGTGAAAATAGTTATGTTGTTTCTGTCCCCCCTCCCCCTAAAAAAATCATCTCTGTAAATATATTTTGTGGAATTACTTCTACTTGCGTTGTGACCTTAGTGTTTTATTTGGGGGGGGAAGACGCAAACTACTTCAAGAAAGTCACATTAAAAGAGTCACTATCTCTCAGTAAGAGGCCTTTAGGTGTAACACCCCCCCCAGCCCCTCTGAGGGGGGGGGATGGGGAGGTTCTGCTGGCATTCTTCTTGGTGGATCTATGTGCCTGACTCGAACCTGAGTCTCCAGGGTGCCAACCGCTGGAGCAGACCACAACACCACCAAGACACCTTCTTTGGCATGATCTCCGGGCGTATTTAACTTCACCGTTCACAGGACTTAGACATAAGAGAAGGCTTTCCACAGGATTCAAACCCAGGACTGCAGAGCAGAAGGTAAGAACTCTCTCCATTGTGCCACCAAGACGCCTCCTTTGGCATGATCTCCGGGCGTATTTAACTTCACCGTTCACAGGACTTAGACATAAGAGAAGGCTTTCCACAGGATTCAAACACAGGACTGCAGAGCTGAAGGTAAGAACTCTCTCCATTGTGCCACCAAGATACCTTCTTTGACATGGTCTCCGGGCGTATGTAACTTTACCGTTCACAGGACTTAGACATAAGAGAAGGCTCTCCACAGGATTCAAACACAGGACTGCAGGTAAGAACTCTCTCCATTGTGCCACCAAGACACCTTCTTTGGCATGATCTCCGGGCGTATTTAACTTCACCGTTCACAGGACTTAGACATAAGAGAAGGCTATCCATGGGATTCAAACCCAGGATTGCAGAGCTGAAGGTAAGAACTCTCTCCGATTATGCCACCAAGACACCTTCTTTGGCATGGTCTCCGGGCGTATTTAACTTCACCGTTCACAGGACTTCGACATAAGAGAAGGTTATCCATGGGATATGAACCCAGGACTGCAGAGCTGAAGGTAAGAACTCTCTCCGCTGTGCCACCAGACTATGAAGCGGTCGGAGGTGGCATTTGACATTACACTTCATGCCTGCATTGTTAGTTGGAAAGGGAAATGAGATTTTCCATCGTTGACTTGAAACACATGGACCTTGGAGTTGACAACATGGCACTCCCTGCCACTGCACCATTCAGGACATGACAACCATTAACAAGACTTTAGGGTTAGGGTTAGTGTTTAGGGCATTGCCACTAACAGAAGCTTGCAGGAATTGGCAGATAAGAACTCTCGCCGCTGCGCCACCGAGACACCACACTATGAAGCTTTCACTTCGTAACTCTCGTTTCTCACAGTGTCACTCATGCTGTTGTCCTTTCTTTGCATCGCTGTTGGTAAACAACGCCTCGTGCCGTTGTATAAATGGGCGTGTCGGACAAACGCTGCAGACCGATTGGCTGTTGTCGTGTTTATTTCCGGTGCGTCATGACGCTGCTGTCAGATCTATCCTGATCGAAAAAGATCGCGAAGGCTGATAGATCGAGATCGACAAAATATGTATCGCGAGATCGATTAATCGCCCAGCCCTACTTCAATCACACTGATATTCCTATCAAACCTAGGAATATCAATCAATCAAACATAAAATCTGCAATGTTGTGAAGATGACTCCATGCACAGCACGAGGCATTCTATGCAAGAGTGTGCTTTGCATCACTAGCACCATGTGCAGGCCTCATGCCACATTTAAATCATCTATGAACAACTAAGCCATTTCAAAATCTGAACCATCATTGATGTACTACTACTGCATCTTTTAATTCTACTTGGTTGTAGATCCTTTTTTTTAACAAATGCAATAATCGGAGGATTTCCGTGATGTATGTTGTTTGCCATTTCAAAATAGTAATACACTTATTGTTGCAAGGTCCCCACTAATCAAATGGGACTTTGTGTGAATTATGCAAAATATATGCAAATGAGGTCTCCATCAGCCATGTTCACTTGATTTTTCCTTGGTCCCCATTTAGCATAGCATGGTCAAGTCACTACTTCATCAATTCAGAGACTTGAAGTCGTGTATAAGCTAACAAAGCTATGGCTAGTGTACCTGATTTTTTTCATGCCTCTAGAACCTTTAGAAAGGGTGGTCCCCACAAGTGATGAATAGAAAGTTGGTCCCCATCCAACATGAAAACCAGTATGTGTGTGTGTGTGTGTGTGTGTGTGTGTGTAGCACCCTACACACACACACACGCACACACACACACACACACGCACACAAACACAGACAGACAGACACACACACACACACTTGCATACACACTTACACAACACACAATCACACACACCACAACACCATACATTAGAGGCACTGTGGTGCCTCTAATGTATAATATACATTGTATAATATACATTTTTTCTGCACATTTAATTGTGTTTTCAGATTGCATGTAACTTAGAAGAACAAAAAATGAATTAGTATTGCGTGGATGATGTGTAGTATCAGTCTATAGCACAGTAGCATATAAAAGTTGGTCTTAAAATTCTCCTTTTTACATTCTCCATTAGTTCTTGTGTAAATTGAATAAAAAATTGTGTGTGTGTGTGTGGAGTCCCCCTCCCCTCTCTCTGATGGCCCCCCGACAACAAACAGGCTCTTCACTGCACTGCACCGCCATCTGCTGGCCAGAGTGCGCAACGATATAATAGCTGGTTTTCCCCCGTCTGTTGTTTATGAACTACAGTATTACTGTCCCTAAATGGCTTTAAAATATAGGCCTATACCTTATGATACCCTTTCCTCGGGATTCATTAATAATGTAATTAATTATTAATTATTAATTATTTAATGAATGAATTAATATTTTTAATTTTAAATGGGTTTTGTGATACATTTTGATTAAGAAACAATTTGTAATTAATTAAATTAAGAAAAAAGAAAAAAAAGTTTAAAAGTAGTCCCACCGACACGTGTTTGGTGTTGTAGACCATTTATGGGCGGGGCCTTTTGACTGATGACGTAGCTGCTCCAGGAGCCGTCGCCATGACAACAGCGATACCGCCATCGCACAGAGACACGCCCCCCTCCAACTGATCATATTTTAATTCTTTTAATTTAGTGAACAAAAACTACCAACCTATTACAGTATTATACGATTTAGATTAAAATAAAATAAATAACAGAAAATAAAAAATTACATCAAAGAAAATAAATACAAGAAAATGACACAAATATTTTGTAAAGCAAAGAGAATGACACGTTTTAACAGACTTTTTTGTAGTACAGTCAGATATTGTAGACATTTGTTGTTTCAGATTTACAGTGAGCTCAAAAATGTTTCTTTATTTTAAAATTGTGCTTGATGGCAATACAACTTTAAGTCAAAATAACAATTAAATGAGCTTTTGTCATAGCTAACAAAAGTAAACACAATACATTTTCCCAAAGCAAAGAAATGTGAGGTGATATAGAAGAAACACATTTAGTATTGAACAGCCCACTACTCATCTGTTGCCTTCAAGCTGTGCTACTCCGAGCCACCACCAGGGGGCACTGGTGCTCACCACGAGAGAGGGATGGCTTTCTTCTGCCTCCACCTCCTCCCTTCCCTTCCACCCTCCACCCTCCACCTATCTGTCTTGTCATCGTTCACAACTATCGTGTCGTGATAGGCCCATGTTGAGAGGAAATAAGTCATACACACACACACACACACACACACAGGCTCTCTCGCTCTCTCGACCTTTGCAAGGTCGTGACCTCAGTGCCACGGCCGCCGTCCAATCAGATCTCACCCAGCTGGTGTTGTGTGAGAACCAAGGTGGCCACCGCTATCGGTGGATATGGCCCATGATGTAAAAACCTGCTTTCGCTGGTATAATACTTCACTTTCGTTAAACAGAGAGACACACACACACACACACACACACGGCTTAAACCAAAAGGCTTCGCTCTGGTGCAGTGAGTTAGCATGTTTTTTTGTCTTTACTTTTCTTTTCCTTTTTTATTATTTTTGTATTTTTTGGGGTCTTGGAAATTAATTCATAAAACATTTGACCTTTTAACTGGCAGCTCTGGGCCTCAGAAGTCGCGGATGAGATCGATAAGGTGGACAGAGAGAGAGAGAGAGAGAGAGAGAGAAGAGAGGGAGGGAGAGAGCGAGAGGGAGAGGGAGAATGAAGGAGAGAGCCAGTGAGAGAGAAAGACAGCAAATGGATGGATGGATGGATGTCCTCCTCCCTCCTCTCCTCTTTCCTTTTGTTATCGTTCATTAATTCTTGCTAATTGTCTGGATTGGACTGTGTGTGTGTGTGTGCACGTCTGTGTATGCACGAGGTAGTGATCGCGGAGCCGTGGAAACATGTTTTATTAAACCCGAGGCATCGAGCATGTCCTTGCATACCAGCGGGCCAGGTCTGAACAGAGCGGTCGATTGCTCTCAATCTTTTTTATTTTCATCCCAAGAACTAAAAAAGCATTGTGAGTGTTGAAAGCGAACAGAGTCATAATGTCCCTATTCTGACACGTCGCGTTGTCAAGGACAGGGATGGACGTGTGCGTGTGTGTGTGTATGTGTGTGTGTGTGTGCCTGCGCGTTCATGTGCATGTGCGCCCCCCCCCCCCCCCCCCCCCCCGCCTGTAGAAGTCTCCCTTTTCTCCCTTCTCCCCCCCCACACACACACACACACCCTCCTCTGCCTATCACACACACACACACACACACACACACACACACACACACACACACACACACACACACACACACACACACACACACACACACACACACACACACACACACACACACACACAGCAGTCCTTGGGTGGCATCCTGGAAAGGGTTCCATGGGGGACTTCAACACACATGTGGGCAACCTGGAGGGGAGTGATTGGGATGAACGGCCTGCCTGATCTGAACCAGAGTGGTGTTTTGTTATTAGACTTCTGTGCTAGTCATGGACTGGCCATAACAAACACCATGTTCGAACATAGGGTGGTCCACAAGTGTACCTGGTACCGGACCACCTGAGGCCAAAGGTCGCTGATCGACTTTGTAATCGTATCAGCAGATCTGCGGCCGCATGTTTTGGACACTCGGGTGAAGAGAGGAGCAGAGCTGTCAACTGATCACCACCTGCTGGTGAGTTGGATCAGATGGCGCGGGAGGCTGCCAGACAGACCTGGTAAACCCAAACGTGTAGTGAGGGTGAACTGGGAACGTCTGGTGGAAGCCCCTGTCCGTAGGGTCTTTAACTCCCACCTCCGGAAGAACTTCTCGTGCATCCCGGGGGAGGTTGGGGACATGAAACCTGAGTGGGCCATGTTCAGAGCCTCCATTGTAGAGGCTGCAGCTCGGAGTTGTGGTCAAAAGGCTGTCGGTGCCTGTCGTGGTGGCAACCCAAGAACCCGTTGGTGGACACCAGCGGTGAAGGAAGCCGTCAGGCTGAAGAAGGAGGCCTTTCAGGCCTGGTTGGCCCAGGGGTCTCCTGAAACAGCAGACAGGTACCGGGAGGCCAAAAGGACCGCGGCTTCAGCGGTTGCTGAAGCAAAAACCCGGGTGTGGGAGGAGTTCGGGGAGGCCATGGAGCAGGACTTTCGGTTGGCCTCAAGGAAGTTCTGGCAAACTGTCCGGCGACTCAGGAAGGGAAAGCAGGGCTTGGCTCAGACTGTGCTCAGTCGGGGAGGAGAACTGCTGACCCAGACTGAGGATATTGTCGGGCGGTGGAAAGAACACTTTGAGGAGCTCCTGAACCCGACCAGTACGTCCTCGGGGGAAGAGGCAGAGTCTGAAGACTCGGGGGGAGTCTCACCCATATCCTTGGTAGAGGTCACTGAAGTAGTCAAAAAGCTCTTCAGTGGCAAGGCGCCAGGTGTGGATGAGATTCGCCCTGAGATGCTGAAGGCTCTGGACATTGTCGGGCTGTCGTGGCTGACACGCCTAGTCAATGTAGCGTGGAGGTCGGGGACAGTACCTGTGGAGTGGCAGACCGGGGTGGTGGTCCCCATTTTCAAAAAAGGGGACCGGAGGGTGTGCTCCAATTATCGGGGTATCACACTGCTCAGCCTCCCTGGGAAAGTTTATTCCAGGGTGCTGGAAAGGAGGCTCCGGCCGATTGTCGAACCTCAGCTTCAGGAGGAACAATGCGGATTCCGTCCTGGCCGTGGAACAGTGGACCAGCTCTTTACCCTCGCAGGGTTGTTGGGGGGGGGCATGGGAGTTTGCCCATCCAGTCTACATGTGCTTTGTGGACTTGGAGAAGGCCTATGACCGTGTCCCCCGGGGAATCATGTGGGGGGTACTACGGGAGTATGGGGTACCGGGGCCGTTGGTACGTGCCATTCGGTCCCTGTACGAACAAAGTGCGAGCTGCGTCCGTATTCTCGGCGCAAAGTCAAGCACGTTCTCAGTGGGTGTTGGACTCCGCCAAGGTTGTCCCTTGTCACCGGTTCTGTTCGTGATCTTCATGGACAGAATCTCAAGGCACAGCCGAGGTGAGGAGAGTGTCCGGTTTGGGGACCTCAGAATTGCATCTCTGCTCTTTGCAGATGATGTGGTTCTGTTGGCTACATCAGACCGTGACCTCCAGCATGCACTGGAGCGGTTTGCAGCCGAGTGTGAAGCAGTCGGGATGAGAGTCAGCACCTCCAAGTCTGAGGCCATGGTTCTCTGCCGGAAAACGGTTGGGGATGAGTTGCTGCCTCAAGAGAAGGAGTTCAAGTATCTCGGAGCCTTGTTCACGAGTGAGGGCAAAATGGAGCAGGAGATGGACAGACGGATTGGTGCAGCGTCTGCAGTGATGCGGGCGCTGTACCGGTCCGTTGTGGTGAAGAGGGAGCTGAGCCGGAAGGCGAAGCTCTCGATTTACAGGTCCATCTACGTTCCAACCCTCACCTATGGTCATGAGCTTTGGGTAGTGACCGAAAGAATGAGATCGCGGCCGAAATGAGTTTCCTCCGCAGGGTGGCTGGGCTCAGCCTTAGAGATAGGGTGAGGAGCTCAGACATCCGGAGGGAGCTCGGAGTAGAGCCGCTGCTCCTCCGCATCGAAAGGAGTCAGCTGAGATGGATCTGGCATCTGATTAGGATGCCCCCCGGGCGCCTCCCTTTGGAGGTTTTCCGGGCACGTCCAACTGGGAGGAGACCCCGGGGCAGACCCAGAACCCGCTGGAGGGATTATATATCTCGTCTGGCCTGGGAACGCCTCGGGATCCCCCAGGAGGAACTAGAGAGTGTGGCTGGGGAGAAGGAAGCCTGGGGGGCCCTGCTTAGCCGGCTGCCACCGCGACCCGACGCCGGATAAGCGGACGAGAATGGATGGATGGATGGAGTTGATGCAATATTTTTTGATAATATCATAATATCGATCAGAATACTAATATAAATACTGCTAAATAACAACAACAAACTACTACGACTACTACTAATGCACTTACCTTAACCAGGGGTCGGGGTCACCAAAATGCTTGTATGTTCGTAGGTCCTGACACTTAAAAACGTGTTGCATGTCTCATCTTATACTAGCTATCTTGCTGTTTACCAACCACAGGTTAACCGAGCACTTATGTAAGATATGCATATCTCACTGTATCGACAGCGATATAGTGTATATTTTTCACTCTTTCGGATCAAATGTACTTATTGTCTCCTAAACGTCTGAAATATAAATGTAGTCACAGTAATAATAATAATAATAATCACCAGCTTCATCATAATAATCAGAATCACAATCATATAAATAGTGTTCTGCCATAATCCAAGTGACCTGTGATTGACATCTAATGATTGAGAGTAATTCAACGGTTCATAGCCAATTGATTTGATAAGCCGTGAACGTTTTATATACCGAGGCCTATTTCACGCTCGCGGCTCTCCGAACCAGAGCCCGGCAAAGTCACCTTAAACCTCACATTTGAAATGTAATTTGCACTTCCGATTAGCTTTTACACTTAGACTGCAGAAAAAAAAGTTAGCCGACGCTCTCGTGTTTAGTCAGTCACCCAAAAAAAAAGTGACTCACAATTACTTTTTGGATTTTAAGAGCAGAAACACACCGATACTAAAATTGAAGCATAATTAAATTTTGAATTTGTCACTTGGACCTTTGACTCGGGGCTACGTTTTTTAATTTCATTCACTATCTATGGTGCACAAAAGCACGTGCACACACATAGACACATGCCCCCCCCTTCTCTCACTCTCTGTCTCTCTCTCTCTCTCTCTCTCTCTCTCTCTCTCTGTCTCTCTCTCCCCCCCTCTCCATCTTCTCTCTCTCTCCCTGTCTCTCTCTCTCTGTCTCTCTCTCTCTCTCTCTCTCTGTCTCTCTCTGTCTCTCTCTGTCTCTCTGTCTCGCTCTCTCTCGTCTCTCCTCCCACCAACTGAGTAACATTTCAGCAGTGGGGGGTCTTGTCACAAAGTAATCTCTCTCACTCTCTCTCAGTTTCTTCGCCCCCTTTATTCTCTTTGTCTTCAGGCGGGGTAGAGTGAGAACGTATGGTTTTGTATGTCAGTCTTTTTAATTATAATACTCTTATCTCGCTCGCTCTTTTACTTTGCAGTCACCGCCTCTAGTGCCTCGTGGGGATGATATCACCACAGGAGGTCGAAGTTCAAACCAAGACCAAATTCTCACTTGATCCATGCACCCCCCCCCCCCCCCCCCCCCCCGCACTCTCCCTCTCTGCCCTTGTTCAATCACTTCATGTTTAACTGACCAAGACAGACAGACAGAGAGACGGTCAGACACAGAGAGACAGACAGGCAGACAGACGTCATTAATTCATCCTTCGTTCAAATATAAAATTGATGAGCTGTGTGACACAGGCAAGGACGTGTGCCTCAACTTTATTAGTTGTTTTTGGCTTCTGCCTTCTTTGCAGTGTCACGTGATCCTAACTATCATAACCGATATCCCGTAGTTCTTGTGTTCACATTATTATTTCTATATTATGAATTTAATTTATGTAATATTTATATATACATTGTGTGTGTGTGTGTGTGTGTGTGCGCGCGCTAGGCAGGAGAGGGTAATGTGTTTGGGCGCATGTGTCTGGCCTGTCTGTGGTGCTT
The DNA here is from genome assembly GCA_002895965.2 of Coryphaenoides rupestris. Lineage (NCBI taxonomy): Eukaryota > Metazoa > Chordata > Actinopteri > Gadiformes > Macrouridae > Coryphaenoides > Coryphaenoides rupestris. The sequence goes on from PIJE02002220.1 coordinate 27,599, forward strand.
ATCGTCAGGGCGAGTGTGTGTGAGCCCGGGGAGCAGAGGTGTACGGCTGTGTGTCGTGCACCTTGCCCCCCCCCCCCCCCCCCCCCCACACACACACACACACACACACTCTCTCCCTGACCGCCCAACGGCGCTCTGAAAGTGCACATCTCACCCGAATGTCACTTTAGCTACAGTAAGCCACCATGCACACTGGCATGGTCTCTCTCTCTCTCTCTCTCTCTCTCCATCTCTCTTTCTCTCTCTTTGCATCAGCCTCTCTCTCTCTCTCTCTCTCTCTCTCTGTCTCCATCTATATAAAACAAAAGCGCCATACAACCAAGCAAGTTATGAAATGATCATTATTAGCATTTTACAAGCCGCTAAAAAGCCACCCAGGGGAAAAATGGAAAGTTGGGAGGGAGGAGGGAGGGAGGAGGGAAGGAGGGAGAGAAGGAGGGAGGGCGGGAGGGAGACGGGAAAATAAGACGGAATGTGCAATATAGGCCACGGGAATAATTTGACGGCAGTTATTAAGGCAGCGTGTTGCCGCGGACGACGTCTCCTCCTCGCTCACCGCCGGCAGGACGGCCCATCACCCCGACTGAGCCCTAATGGCTTTGTTTGGCAGATTGAGGCTAGCCCCCCCCCCACGCCCCGTTAGCACCCCCCCCCCCCCCCCCCCCCCCCCCTTCCATGTAAAGCATCCCGACCAGGACTTTGATTAAGCAGCAAAAGTGTGGCAGGGGAGGTTGGGGTGTATTTCTGCCACACACACACACACACACGCACACACACACACACACACACACACACACGCACACAATCCACAATCCCCACATCCCATCTCCACCTCTGCAGCATTTTTTTTTTTACGTAATTCCCAAATTCCCGGCTTTCCTGTGACATCACAGATAGGCCGCATCCAGCTCCCCCCCCCCGCGACGATATCCCTCGACAGCCTGGAAGCTCCGTGTGGCTTTAGCCCCGCGCCGCTAGCTTAGAGGGAAACGCTGACACGATCACTTTAGCTGTGTGTGGCTCGACGGCGTACGTGTTACACCGTGTCTTCAATGGTGTGTTACCGCTGTACCCGTTTGACTGTATGATGATGATGATGGTGCATTGTGTCGCAGTTGCTGCTTGTGCTTTCACTAAAGTGCTCAAACTTCTTGAACACCGACAGCACACAAAAAAAAAAAGTGTATTGATTCGACGTCAATGATGCACACACACATCGACATGATGACATGATTGACTTTGTGTCGTTCACCACGGCACAGTAGGCCTGTAATTGCACATTTGAGGGCGAGTTTGATGCAAGTCTTGAGAGATTCGAAGACTGAGAAAAAACGACAGCAAGCGTTCTCTGGCTCGGGAAGTAAAAACACTCATTTGGTTTCGATCGGCGCCTTTTGAGATCGCAATAACTAAAATATCAGAGAGAGAGAGATGGAGAGACCGAGAGAGAATGAGAGGGAGAGAGAGAGAGGGAGAGGGAAGGAGGGAGGGAGGGAGAGAGACATTTTTGTATTTAGATTTGATTGTTTCTCTCGACGAGGCACCAGCCACCACCACCACCCACCAACCACCACCACCATCCACCCACCACCCACCACCCACCGAACCACCACCAACCACCAACCCACCCACCCACCCACTACCACCAAGTGTTCTGCAAGTGGCCGGTTCCCAGTCCCCCAAGTGGCTGGCGACTGGGGACTGGGACCCCACATCACGGTGGAAAGCGTGTTCAAGGACATGGCAGCAGCTGGCGTCACCCGCAGCCTGCGTGTTTCTCTCCCGCCGCCTCACCCACACAGTTCAGAAGCTCTCACACGTGTGAAATGGTAATCTTCACCCGGGGAGTGATTGATCTCTTGTGTGGGTTTTTTCTTCAATTATTATTCAAATCGGCCCCCCGGTGACGCCTTCTGAGTGTGCACGTGTGTCACACATACACACACACACACGCACACACACACACACACACACACACACACACGCGGCATATCAGAAGGAAACCATGTGTCGTGCCTATCTGTGTCTCTCTGTCTCTGCTGCCTGTCTGTCTGTCTGTCTCTCTATCTGTCTGTCTCTCCTCCCTGGATGTCTGTCCCTCCTGCCTCTCTATCTCTGCTGCCTGTCTGTCTGTCTCTCTGTCTCCCCTGCCTCTCTGTCTGTCTCTCCTCCCTGTCTGTCTGTCTGTCTGTCTGTCTGTCTGTTTCTGCTGCCGGCCTGTCTCTCTATCTCTCTCCTGCCTGTATCGATCCACCTGCCTGCCTGCTTGCCTGTCTGTCTGCCGGTCTGTCTATCTGCTGGTCCGTCTGTATTTCTGTCTGTCGGTCTGTCTGTCCTGTCTGTCTGTCTGTCTGTCTGTCACGCTCACCCTCCCGTGCACGTGGGTCTTGTGACTGCGCCCGGATGAAGATGGTTTGACATTGGCGTGCGCCGCCTCTGCCGTTATCTCTATTCACGTTACGTACACGTGTGTGTGTGTGTGTGTGTGTGTGTGTCTGTGTGTGTGTGTGTGTGCGCACCCGTGACCTTCAAGTGCAAATCTCCACCCTTGATTGCTTTTCTCCCCCCACACCCCCCACCCCCCCCGTCCTATCTTCCCCCAACATGAGTTTGAGCGCTTCAGCACTGGGAGGAGACTATCTGCAGATTAACCGTGAAGTGGGGGGGGGGGGGGCGGTGTGGCTGAGTAGAGTAGAGTTTGGGAAGTTTGGGAAGTCGGGCAGCGCCGTCAGGTCTGGGAGCAGCACTCCGAGAGTTCAACGGGTCTGAGGGGGGGGAGGCAGTGTATTTAAATGCTAATTGCTTAGCATTTCCTGTCATCCGCCACTCCCACACCTCACGAGATGCACCTGCTAATATGCCTCCTGCATAATCATGAAGGGGAGAGCGGTTTTCTTTACCCAGAATGCCGTGGGAAAGGTCTGCGGGAGAGACGGGGAAGTGCTCAGTGTAAAGTAGATGGATAAACACAGTTAGACACAGGTAATTAGCACCGGCAGCCGCCGCGATACACGCCGCTCTGTATACCAACAGCTGTAAAGTAGCACGACACACATGCGCACACAAACACGCACGTACACGCAGACATGCACGAGTTCACGTGCGCAAACACGTGCACACTCACACGTGCGCGTGTGCAGTTTGAAAAGACGGCGTCCCACCTAAATGACGTGCGCATAGAACGCCTCATACATCAGAGGTATGCCCCGCCGTGCCGCCAACAGCCCTCCGTGTATCCGCAATCCGATGGCTGAAGTGCCACGTATATGCATATTTAAACACTGTAATTATCTGCAGAGTAATTTATCTCCCGCCCCTCCTCCTCCCATCTTCCTCTCTCTCTCTCTCTCTCTCTCCCTCTCTCCCCCCGTTCCGTTGCCTCTCCATCTCCATTCCCCCCTTTTTCCACTCGAGAACCTCTCCTCCCCGTCCTCTGGAGCTCCCTCCATCTCTGCACGGTTATTAAGCCAAGAGGGTGAGATAGCGAGAGGGATGGAGGGCAGGCTAGCCCCCGGAAGGAGGGAAGGAGGGAAGGACGGAAGGAGGGAAGGAGGGTAGGGAGGAATGGAAGAAGGGAAGGAAAGGAAAGGAAAGGAAGGAAGGAGATATCGGTAGCAGGGAGGAGGACAGCTGTGACCCAGAAGCAGCAGTCATCTGGAGGGAGAGATGAGGGTAAGGATGGAGAGACAGAGCAGAGAGAGAGAGAGAGAGAGAGGAGAGGGGAGCGTGAATGAGAGAATGAATAATTGAGTGATATATTCTGCCATATATTAGCCTCCAGTGTAGAGGTTAATTGACTAGATCAGACCTTCAGGACGAAAGCGAGCGCAGGTGGAAATTGTCAATGCGAGAATACAAAAAATGTAATTGAAATAAAAAGTATTTTTCGTTGTACTGTGTCACCCTTCAGCCACTGAACTCTCTTCATGAACATACAGTACTTGCTTTCATGCGTATTGTCATGAGTATAAACTATTGAGTCACTTTCATCCAAAGTGACCCAGTTTAGGGTTAAGAGGTCACCTGAGGCCCACAGGTTTGGGTTCAAACGCGAAACCTTCTGGCTAGGGGTGTGTGTGTGGTGTGTGTGTGTGTGTGTGTGTGTCTCCCTCCCTTGCTTTTGTTCATATTTCAAAGTTAATGCAGCAGAGAGACCGGAGCGAACAGAACAGACAGATAGAACATCTCTCTGCCGGGGGGGGGGGGGGGGGGGTCTGTTGTGTGTTGTTTGCAGGACGCCACGCGGGGGTCAGACCACTAGGCCTGTTGCGTCGATGTTGTCTGATATCATCGCGGAGAATTTAAGAATTCACTTAAGCGCTCTTCTTCGACCTGTTCGTGTGTTTTTAGATTAAAGCTTCGTTGCGGTGCCAGTGCCAGTGCATGCTTGCTTTTCATAACGTGATTATTATTATTATTATTTTTATTATTTTTATTTGTGGGTTCTTTATGCAGATAACACGATTATTTGCATGAGTGCCGAACAATTGATTTTACCTACGGATCTTTGCGTGGGGTATAATTGAATGATTTGATGTGCTTTTTATTTTTTTTTATAGGCATGACGGGGATTCAGAGCTGATTGTATCTCAGGGCGTTATCATAAATGCATTTTTTCTCCCCCCTCCCCCCTCCCCCGTCCCCTCCCCCATCCCCCTCACCCCTCCCTGCATCGTCTATGTCACAGCGTGACCGGTGTGATTGATGTGCGTGTGTGTGTGTGAGCGGAAAAAAGGGCGCCGCATGTTATATCGCCATACGCGCCGAAACGTGTCGACCTCGACGGTGGCGGCGGCGGCGGTGGCGACGGTGACGGCGGTAGCAGCTACGCCTTTAAAAGCCCATTTGATTGACTACCGAAGCATGAATAATAAACGAGACACCCACCCAGCCGCCCACCCA
>PIJE02002220.1:40000-42690 GCA_002895965.2 Coryphaenoides rupestris
CAGAATGCGAAGGATGTTTGCGTAAAAGTGTGGAGGAAGACGAAATGTAAGGCGGTGGCATTCTGAAGGTAAGTGATCGGCAGACTTTTCATTTTGTGCATCGCTGGGTTTTTTATCTTATTGTTGTTGCCGCGATAGCACAACAAGATTTGCTGATACACAATACAATTGAAGAGCATTTTCAATTCAATTACCCGCATGCTGCGCTGTACATCGTGAACAGGAATGAATGAATGAACCGAAGCGTTCTGCATGCAAACTTCATGTCGCCCTCGCATATCAAACCTAAACAGATTTGAGCCGCCCCCCTAAAATAGCCTCTCGTGTTCTGCAAATGAAAATCAATGTAAAAAAATAAATAAATAACAAAAAGCCTATATAAGCTTTTACTGCCGGATCCCACATCCAATATTTAATGTAGGACATTAAATATGTACATAGTGTCTATATGCTGATGCAGATAATTGGGTTTATCTTTCAAAAGAGAGAGAAAAGTTCTGCATATACGCGAGATGAAGATGCAGAACACACAGACCTGGAGCCTCTGGGCTGGGCCAGTGAGTCAGATGCTGATAGTTTTCAGGTTGGTTTGATCTCCACACAACTCATGTTTTCAAAGGGAGCGGCAAACAGCTGATCTAAGACACTCTAAATATCATATAATACACAGAAGGGTTCCATGGATTTGTCCAATTCACGCCTGTGTGCGCGTTTACAGTATCTATGCTGATATATGCGAAATGTGTGTCCAATATTGAACACTCAGAGTGCATGCAAATACATAGACACACACACACACACACACACACACACACACACACCTGCATGCACACACACACACACACACACACATACACACGTGGCCGGAGCATCGCTTTCTATTCTCTGCTATGCTATGATTGGCTGCTGGACTAAACACACCTTCTATCAGTGGTACACATAGCACAGGTAGAAAAGCATCTGGTTTTCTCTTCTGTCTCCCTCTCTCCCAGTCTCTCTCTGTCTGTCTCTCTCTCTCTCTCTCTGTCTGTCTCTGTCTCTTTCTCTCTCTGTCTCTGTCTCTGTCTCTCCCTCTCTGTCTCTCTCCCTCTCTGTCTGTCTGTCTCTGTCTCTCTCTCTCGCCGTCTCTGTCTCTCTGTCTCTCTCTGTCTCTCTTTCTCTCTTTCTCTCTCTCTCTCTCTCTCCATCCAAGGTGTTAGAAGTGTCCTTCAATCCATTTCCTGCACTTTTTTTGTGTGTGCGTGTGTGTGTGTATGTGTGTGTGCGTGTGCACGTGTGTGTGCGCATCGTAACATAACATCATAAGAGTTGGAGGCCAAAGCTTTCAGTGCCATACATTTTCAAAATGCCCGAGAGGCTTTTATAAACACAAATACACACACACACACACACACACACACACACACACACACACACACACACAACACACACACACACACACACACACACACACACACACACACACACACACACACACACACTTGCAACACAAAGAATTTGGCTGTGTATGTGCTATGGTGTGTTCTGGAAAATATCTCTAGGTTATATATTGTATGTAAGGCATTGTAGAAGTTAGCATTGATTCCGAAAATAAACGTTTTTAGTTTAGTCTAGATTGGTAGTTAAAAGTGTAGATAGCTTTTTCATTCAATTAAATTAAAATCATACCGATTGCACCTTTTAATTTGGCCATGACACAGACTGGTACAGCACGGCTGTCTTTGTTGGCAGAGATGCCGACGTGTTTGACGAGATTGCTTTTCTTTTTTCAGTTTGTCCAAATGTTAGCACAATTTTAATTGGATGCGATCGCTAATCTCTAAATCCCGTGGCTCACTGGCATTTGCTCGCTCGGCAATTATGTTGTCTTATGGGAAGACACAACACACACAAACACACACACACACACATGCTTACCCGACAACACACATAAACACACACACACACGCGCACACACACACTGCAGCTTAAAACTCATACGCTCACACATGTGACACGTCGTTCCTAATTTTGTGTGCCATCAATTTAACCCCCCCGCCCCCCCTCATCCTCCACCAAACATCTTCCTCGACCGCTAAGGGAGAGACTCTTCATCACACAAGCGTAGACAACGGCAGAGAGCTAGAGTAGGTAGGACATGTGTGTGTGTGTGTGTGTGTGTGTGTGTGTGTGTGTGTGTGTGTGTGTGTGTGTGTGTGTGTGTGTGTGTGTGTGTGTGTGTGTGAGCATGCATGTGGCACAGCAGGGGTTAGTGCAAACTTTCCTTCCATGCCAGTTTCCTCCCATCTGCATGTGACTGACTCCCCCCCCCACCCAGGATCTTCCTTTTTTGGTCGTTATAGAAGAGCCGCCAGCGCCACAGGTGACGGATGAGTGATGCAGACACTGAGGTCTCACTCTGCTCAGTCCCCTTCCTGGTTTTTCCCGCCCTGCCAAAAGTTGTCTGGCTCTGTCTGTAGGGTAGAGATAGGGGAGGGGGCGTGGCTCTGTCTGTAGGGTAGAGATAGGGGAGGGGGCGTGGCTCTGTCTGTAGGGTAGAGATAGGGGAGGGGGCGTGGCTCTGTCTGTAGGGTAGAGATAGGGGAGGGGGCGTGGCTCTGTCTGTAGGGTAGAGAGGAGGGGGCGTGGCTCTGTCTGTAGGGGAGAGATAAAAGGGGCGTGGCTCTGTCTGTAGGGGATCTCTCTCTTTT
>PIJE02002221.1:10863-23363 GCA_002895965.2 Coryphaenoides rupestris
CCACCCCCCACCTCTCTCCCCCCTCCCAGTCAGGTAGAGCCACCAATTCCCCGGAGGCTGCGGTGGTGGTGGTGCCTCTTGTAACCCACCTCCTCCTCCTCTTGTCTGTCTGCATGGCGGGTCCTTGCCACTGTGGTGCACTGGATCTCTACCTGCACAGAGTGGTGCTTCTCCAGAGTCTTTCTACTCTCTCCCCTCACCCACCCCACACCTCCCCGTTCCTCAAGGCTCATTCTCGGGTGTTTTGGTAGGATGAGCTATTGGTGACTTTAGTGGTTGGCTTGTGGTTTCTGACCTTACCTCGAAACCCCAAACAAGGTACGATTTGGGTTGGTGTTTTGACTTGGTTTCTTCTTCTTCTCCTGTTTTGTATTCATGGCAGGTTTGGGACCAGTCCGAGCAGTGAAAGACTGCAGTCCGTTTTTGAGGGTTTGGTTTGGTTTGGTTTAACTTGTTGTTTAAAAAGAATAAGAAAATAAATAAGATTTTAAAATGTAAAAAAAAGTGTTCTCTCATTGTTTGGTTTGTTATAAGCTGACTGATTGAAGTAACAGTTGGGATGAATAGAGGTTTGTCTTGGGACTCACAGGGAAGTGACAGCATGGTGTTCTTATATGGATGTTGACTTTGCTAATGGGGGTTTCTTCACATCGTGGGTACCCATACTCCTAGGGGTAAGGATTGCAGGGGTTCCTCGGAACATGAACACATAACATTGTTTTATATATTTTGTATAATTGGCTATGATTCATTGTAAAATAATCCCACCTTAAGAAAAAATAATGCCCCTCCCCCCACCCCCTTAATAACATACTGTAGTAAATCTAAGCAGTTTCATAGTAACACATCTTCCCAATGAGGAGCATATCACTTTAGATTTTTAATGGTAAAGGGGGTACTTGGCTGAAAAACAGACTTAGAAGGGGTAAATGGGTACATGGGTAAAAATAGTTTGAGGACCCCTTGTTTAGAGAACCAGGGGTCTGACCGACAGGGGGAGACAGAGAGTGGAGGGAGGGAGTGAATCCGCTCTATGGCTCATTAGAGTCTAGAGCGAGGGAGGGAGAGAGAGAGTGTTTACAACCAGGAGCGCATGCTGTGTGTGCCATCAAGTCATCCACAAGGTATCCATCCAACACGTCAAGAACCCGGCGCGCCTACGGAGAGGGAGCGCAGCAGTATGCGTCCCGTGGTCCACATCCACCATCAGACGCCACCAGAGCACCAGAGGACAGTTGGACTTGACACGAACATTTAGAGAATTAGAGAAAGTAGGACTACTCATTTAACATTTATATAGCGGCCAATAAAGGGTCTTATTGCCCCCATTCGCCTCAACTGCAGAGACCGGAGACCCGAACTGTCTGCGACCGGTAAGTCTGGTGGTCCTTTAACTATTTGTGCTGTAAATAATGTATGTGTATATAAATAATATAATTTATGTTCCGTTTCTGCTTGTTCTCCTTTATTAAAGACGATGGGTGGATATCATAATGTAACAAACTTTATTGGAGTGATGCATTTCTTTCCCTTTTCTATAAAATGATGTTGGGTCACGTCGGAGCAATGCATGGAAGGAAGGATGACGTGCCACTATTATATCCATATTATTATATCCAGTCACTTAATTGGCACCTTTTTACGCGCCAACCTGACCGGCCATGTGCCGCGGTAGGCTGGAGATTAAACCGTACCAAACTGTACCTACAAGCCTATTTGACAGCTATATAAATAATGTAGTTGGTCTTTAAAGCAATTGTCTAGCCATTCGTCTTCATTTGTTCATAACAGAGCAGTAACTGCCCTCTTGTTTTATTATTTTAGGGATATGGGCCACACAGTATACAGTATATGCTCCCCCTGGGCGACAGAGCAATACATCACTGCCACTATTTGTTTCAGTCCCCCAACACAAGGAGCCCAATTAAAAACACCGTTTGGTGGCAGTCGTGGATCTTTGGGGGGGGGGGGGGGGGATTACACCTCCCTCTCGAAGTGAGTTGACACACAGACACGCGCCCCGTGGGCTCCCCCGCCTCCCATTTAGTATCTTTTTCACTCTCCCCCTCCTCCTCTTCCTCTTCCTCCTCCTCTTTCTTCTTTCTTCTATCTTTTTTGTTTTAATGTCAACACTCGTCCAGGGGCCTTCATCACACACACACACACACACACACACACACACACACACACACACACACACACACACACACACACACACACACACACACACACACAAACATGTGTTACTGTGCCTGTGTGTGTGTGTGTGTGTGTGTGTGTGTATGTGTGTGTGTGTGTGTGTGTGTGTGTGTGTGTGGTCTGCACGTGTGTGCAAACCCACACACGTGCAGACCACACACACACACACATAATACATGAACAGTTTTTCATTACGACCGCGCCCTGCTGACAGCTAGTGTGTGAAATATAGACACCGCACAGACATGGAAATATGCACACTTACACACACACACACACACACACACACGCACACACACACACACAGCCCTTTATATCACAGTATGTCATATATTAATGCAATAACATGACTGTGAGTACTCTGTGATTAACTGTGATTATTCCATCCGATATTTTACTATTCATCATCATCATCGTTTCATTTTTGCAATTGGATTCATCTGAAGATTAACTCGCAGGGGATTTCTGGATGCACGTGTGGTTTGGGGCGTCTCGCTCTAGATACAGTATACTGTGGACATTGGACATGTAACCCAGAACCAGGCGGGGACGGGGGTTTAAAGTATTAAAACATGCATCTTAAACCAAACTGCCCACCGACTATTATTCCACCCACACCCCGATACGCAGACAGCAGGGGGGCCGGGCGTCATCACGCCGGGAACCCCAGAGAGCGAATTTCCGCTTGACCTTTGTAAAGGAGTGACAGACTAAGCGAGAGATTTTCCGTATCTAATCCATTAAGTCGCCTGTAATTCAGCCGCTCGCGGGGGCCGAGAGAGAGACGCCGCTGAACCGAGATGACCGCGGCAGGTTAGCGCCCGGGCTCCGTCTGGGTCTGCGGCGTAAACGGGGAGATAACCGCCGTTGTAATTTACCAAAAATGATTACCGCAATTATTTCCACGCTCGCCTCGCGGATGATGAGTTATTACGGTCGGAGGAGGACGGAGACGCGCGCCAGGAGACGGGTACTGCAAGTCGACGTCGTGAAGCCGGGCCGGCGCTTTTTGGCGCCCGTGGAGGTCCGGTACGAGTAAAAATACAACAATATTTGATTACGGAATACACGAAATATATCGAGTTTCGGTTTTGTCGACGTCCGTACGAGTAAAGTACGACCTTATTCGATGAGAAATACACTAAATATATCTAGTTTTGCTTTGTGGAGGTCCATACTGGTAAAATATAACAATATTTGATGCAAAATATAGAACATTTTGATTAGAAGAGGCCCATACCAGAAGAATACAACCATATTTCATACAAAATACACTAAATCAATCTAGTTTTGGGTTGTAGAGGACCCTATTAGTAAAATACAACCACATTTGATGCAAAATACACAGAATATATCTTGTTTTGGTGGGTAGAGGTCCATACTAGTAGAATATAACCATATTTGATGCTAAATACACAGAATATATCTAGTTTTGGTTCGTAGAGGTCCATATTAATAAAATACAACCATATCTGATACAAAATACACAAAATCTACCTGGTTTTCATTAGAAGAGCTAGTAAAAAACAATCATATTTCATCCATAAAGCACTAAATATATCTAGGTTTGGTTTGTAGAGGCCCATACAACCATATGATACACAGTAATAATACACAAAATAAATCTAATTTGGATTAGAAGAGGCTCATACTGGTGAAATACAACCACATTTGATACAACACACACAAAATCTATATTTTGATTTGGTTTCTAGACGCCCATACTCATAAAACACAACCTCGTTTGATTGAAAACACACAAAAATCTCACAAACAACAGCAGGAAGAATGTGTTGTTGTGGACGTCATCACGGAAAGCGTTGGGATGTAAATCCCAGCTGTTAGTTCGGAGAGGGGAGAAAAAAAAAAGAACGCCACCCATTAGCACCCGTCCGTCCGTCCTCCTGCTTCGGCGCGCGTCCGTCCCTCCATTAGTCACCACATCCGAGGCGGCGCAGATGTCCACCGACGCCCGCCGAAGCGCGACTCCCTGGCAAAACCACCGATGTTTTCCTCAAGAACAAAAAGCTTATAATTCCAATTAAGAGGGGGGTTGAGGATGTAAGCCTGCAGGATGGAACCAGCTGCACAGTTTAGACCGTGGGAAGAAACGCGATGGGAACGCGATGCGAGAAGTCATTAGCGGTGATATCATATCACCCGCTGATATTTCCATCTGGCCCAGTGTGGGGCGGCCAGCTCCAACCTGGTTCTCCCCTTTCCATACCGGAGGATCAAACCCTGGCACTCATCCGCAGATATTCACCAACCTCCCAACCCCCAGACGCTGGGGTTGGTCCTGCTAAATGTTGTCACGTCCGTGTTAAAGGAATGAGGGGGGCATCAGTCCTGACCCGCCGATGCCGCGTCTGTTTGATTCGATGTCGTCGACTCGATAGTTGATAGTCCGTCTGACTTGGACGTGACTCTCTGGCCGGTCAATCAGGTCATTCCATGGACTGAAATAGAATCACCCTTCAACAGTCAGTCAGTCTGGAGGTTCCATCTCCAGGCTGCCAACGATGCCATGATCCCACGACCGCAATCCCCTCCACTCACCCACGGGTATCCTCTCTCGTAGCGGAGAATTTAACCCCGTTACCCGTTACTTGTGTCCTTCCCCCCCTCTGGGCTCCTTACGATCCCCTCTAGCCTGCCTGGATCTCCCCTCTCTCTCGGGTGACAGCTCTAGGGTGACAGCCGACTACCCATCCGCAGCTCTCCACTCCAGGCATGCGCAAGACCCCACCGACCTAGCCTGGATCGACCTCTACAGGCTGGACTAAAAACCCCTCCTACCTAGCCTGGATCTACATCGACACAGGCTGCACTAAGACCCCTCATCCTTAGCCTGGATCTACCGCTACAGGCTGGACTAAGACCCCTCCTACCTAGCCTGGATCTACCTCTACAGGCTGGACTAAAACCCCTCCTACCTCGCCTGGATCTACCTCCACAGGCTGGACTAAAACCCCTCCTACCTCGCCTGGATCTACCTCCACAGGCTGGACTAAAATCCCTCCTACCTCGCCTGGCTCTACCTCTACAGGCTGGACTAAAAACCCCTCCTACCTCGCCTGGCTCTACTCTAATCGAGGCTGCGACTAAACACCCCTCTCTACCTAGCCTGGTTCTACCTCCAACAGGCTGGACTAAAACCCCCCTACCCCTCGCCTGGCATCTAACCTCCACAGGCCCTGGACCTAAAACCCCTCCTAACCTCGCCCTGGATCTACTCCACAGGCTGCCGAACTAAAACCCCTTCCTACCTCGCACTGGATCGACCTTCTGCCACAGACCCCCCCGTTCTACCGAGCCTGCGATCTACCTACTCCAACAGGCCTTGAACAAAAGACCCCTCCTCCCAGCATCCACATCCTGCCTCTGAAGCCTCTGCCCGTCCACCGGAGGCCTGCTGAATTCATTTGCACCAGTTTATGAGTCAGGGGTGGTGGTGCAGGTAGCGCCAGCGGTGGAGATAAGGCGAAGGTGGGGTTGGGTGTGGGTGTGGGGTGTGGGTGTGGGTGTGGGAGCTCATCACTTGTATTCCCAGCGAGCTGATGAATAATTCAGGGCCGATTGGGAAGCCCTGTCAGCAGCAGGTGTTATCTGCTCCGTAGATTGGTGCTGAGGTGGGACGTCCCGGGAATACAGTGAGCTCCCCTCTACCCCGGGAACACGTCCGGGACACCTGGGTAATTAAAGCAGTTGTGTGTGTGTGTGTGAGTGAGTGTGTGAGTGAGTGAGTGAGTGAGTGTGTGCGTGAGTGAAATCATTGAAGTGTTCAGTAAGTCTGACCCTGAGTTTGAAAGATTTGAAAGGTCGCAGATTATACTCCTTTTCAACGTCGGTCTCTGAGGTCCTCCACCGAAAAACATGACTTTGAAGTTCCTTTTTTTTTCCCGCTGCTGAATGTACCGCTCAGATCAAGCATTCCAGCGGGCCTCTCTCTCGCCGCCGCCGTCGTCGTCATCGTGTTCTCCTCAAGACACTTTCTGGGTCCGTAGCTTTAAATGCAAATGAGCTGCGTTCAGCTTCACAACAGCAACCCCATGGAAACAACCGATAAGGCCGCTAACAGAAACCCCGACGTGCTCATCCAAAGCGACTGAGAATAAGCACCAATCTGATCCAGAATCTGATCCAGATTCTGATCCAGATTCTGGACTTAGTCGATGTGTGTGTGTGTGTGTGTGTGTGTGTGTGTTGGTACGATGGCTAACACCACGTCAGTAAGCAGTATTGTAATAAAATTGACTTCACTTGACTTGACTTCAAATGATGACCAACCGTTTGACAACACTGAACAATCATAAGACGCTGGCATCAGACACTTAAAACGACGTCCTAACTTAACCCTCCGTTAAGTCCGAACACAAATGCACGTCGGGAAGACAGGAAGCCACAATGCTAACGGTGCGGCCCCTGTCCCCTACAATGCCCTACAATCGTAGCACTTCCCAGGACGGCCTGGCTATGGCTATTGTCCCCCCGACGACGGGACAATTATCGGGCGTAGCCGTCCCACGGATAGCAATGTCCCGAGCCTGCTGGCGCGCGGGAGTCAGGACTCAGCTCAAACAGCTCACGCTGTGCATTTCCTTATCTTACGGGTGCGCGACTGGATGCCACCAGCACCAGTGAAAAAAATACAGAAAACGGAGAAACATTTGATAAGGTATGATACGGCTGTCTGAGCTGTCTGCAGCAATGTGGTCTCTGGGTCTCTCTCTCTCTCTCTCTCTCTCTCTCTCTCCTTACAGAAACCCAGCTAAAACGAATGTAGTGTAACGCAAAGGCCCTGCAATGAATACAGCCGGAATTTCATGTTATTTAATGTCATTATAATGTTTTGTAAATGGATTGCATTTATATCACTTTTATCCAAAGCTCTTCACAGTATTGCCTCACATTCATCCATTCATACACCGACGGCGGTGCCGACCATGCAAGGTAACAACCAACACGTCAGGAGCAGGTAGGGTTAGGTGGTGTCTTGCTCAGGGACACCTCCACACTTAGCTAGGAGGAGCAGGTAGGGTTAGGTGGTGTCTTGCTCAGGGACACCTCCACACTTAGCTAGGAGGAGGAGCAGGTAGGGTTAGGTGGTGTCTTGCTCAGGGACACCTCCACACTTAGCTAGGAGGAGCAGGTAGGGTTAGGTGGTGTCTTGCTCAGGGACACCTCCACACTTAGCTAGGAGGAGCAGGTAGGGTTAGGTGGTGTCTTGCTCAGGGACACCTCCACACTTAGCTAGGAGGAGGGGGAGGAGCCCGGGGATCGAACCAGCAACCTTCCTGTTGCCAGACAACCGCTCTTATTACCTCCTGAGCTACTGTCGTGTGTGTGTGTGTGCGTGTGTGTGTGTGTGTGTGTGTTTGGGGGCGGTTTTAATGAGCAGCCTCACTTGGCTGCCCCAGAAAAGAACTGCTAAAACCACGTGTGAAATTATATTCCAATTGTATATTTACACTTTGTTGTCCGTATGTAACACCGTTTATATAACTCGTGCGTCAGCCAAGTTCAGAGAGATGAGAATTATCTCTGTTTTATCCTCGATTTCAGCATATTGTTGACTGTAAATAGGCCAATGTACAACAGAACAAATGTCACGCAAACACAAACAATCGGTTCATTAGTCACGCGAGTGTGTGGATGGACGCCAGCGAGGTTCTACGGTACATACATCAGCCACTCATCCCACGGAATGTAAAGTAAATCGCAACCGCATCGCGTATTTATGTACATGTATGTAACCCGCACAACCTCCGCTTGGAAGCACGATTATGCACTATTGACCACAACACCCGACCCACGCATTCAAATAAAACGTTTTGTGATGTATTGTATTGTATTGTACTGTACGCCGCGCTGTGAGCCACCGGACGACCCGTCGAGGGATCGGGCGGCTCGGGGGACGCGCACATTCCACGTCTCAGCGGCGAACCGAGCGAAGCTTCTCAGGGAACACGGAACGCTTCTCTGCGCTGGTAGCAGGGAGGCGAGGCAGCGACGGCCCAGAACACACACACACACACACACACACACACACACACACACAGTCAAGCATCTTCTTTCAGCCATCGAGGAGGAGGAGGAGGAGGAGGAGGAGGTGAGCTCCACACACGAGTCTGCAACTTGATTTCACGACAAACTACCAAAGTCCTCGTAAAAAGGACCCTGTAGCCGCCGCTGTCGTCACGCGGACGTACGAATAAAGATTCGGTTCTCGACCATCCAGCTCCGGTGCGCGCCTGCGGACACCGGCGTGGGGGGGGGGGCCGTCCTGCTTTAATCTTCCCTTAGAACTTCCTCTATATTGCATATTTTTCATCCTTTCTTCTCCTCACACCACAAACAAACTCTGCTCTATTGATTATGTATGCTGCTGAGTTGCATCCTTTCTATATAGACTCTGAGAGTGTTTGATGGTAAAGTACGGCAGGGCGGGGCGACCGAGCCCAGGGATTAGCAGGAGAGAGTGAGAGAGGTGTGTGCATCACACCACACACACACACCACACACACACACGTGCGGCATGTGCACGTACACAGACACACACACACACACCACAACACACACACACACACACACACACACACACACATCCCATATCTTTAAGCTTTGAAAGCAAACCTTGATGAGAGTCATTGATGTCCAAACACAGTCACAAGCAATCTCTGAACGCACACACACACCACACACACACACGCCACACACACACACACACACCCACACACACACACACGACACGCACACACACACACAGACAGACACACACGCACACACACAGCATCTCTCTCTCTCCCTCAACACACAAACCACAAACACACACACACACACACACACACACACACACACACACACACACACACACACACACAGAGACAGACATACACACAAACAGCATATCTCACTCTGACACACACACAAACACACACACACAGACACACACAGTCTCTCTCTCTCACACACACACACCTCATGCCCATCAGGCTGTAATCCAGAAGCTCCATCCTGCTCCCCAGAAGGGGGGAGGGTGGGGGGGAGACCCAGAGAGAGAGAGAGAGAGAGAATAAATAACAAGAGAGTCTCAGAGGACAGGAAGACAGAGAGAGAGACGAGAGAGAGAGAGATAGAGAGACACAGAGACGAGAGAGAGAGAGAGAGAGATAGAGACGAGAGCGAGGAGAGAGAGAGAGAGAGAGAGAGAGCACAGCCTCGCCGTGGAGAGAGGCCGCCACCGGCAGACCTGGCTACCAAGAGAAGACAGACTCTGTACCCACTGCACCCAACAGGAGGTGGAAACCGAGCTACACTTCCTAACAACCTGCCACCTATACCAAGACATTAGAGATACATACTTCCCACAGATCTCAAACACACAAAAGAATTTAGAAAACTTAACAAACAACCAAAAACTTCCATATCTGCTGGGCGAGGTACAGGAATGTGCAAACACAGCAGCAAGATGTTGTGAGCTGTTGAGACAGGAGACATCCAACGGAATACAACCTCCATAAAGACTGTCAATCACCTGTCGGTTCTGATGGGGCGGGGGGGTCCGTTAATCGGAGCACCCCCCGAATGAACTTTGATAAGACTATGAAAATGTTATTGCCCTGGCAGTTGGCTACAAATATTTGGTTTTATTTTGGATTTTTTTATTGTAATAAAAAATACATTTGGATGCTGCTTATATTTTCCATTCATATGACTACAACACACAATACACTGCCTTTTCACTTGGAAAAATCATTCAAGTTTGAAGCCAATAAAAAAACTTGGATTAATCGCGATTAACTACACAAAATCAGTGCGATTAATCGCGGCTTAAATATATTTTGACCAGCCTAATATATTATATATATATTAATCAAAAAATATTCTTATTGACCTGTATATTATTTAGTTCTTTATAAGTATACTATTTATTTACCACTCGCTTGGCAACGTAAATGTAATGTTTCCCAATGCAATAAAGCTCTTTAAATTGGAAATTGAAAATTGAGAAGAGAGAGATAAGAGAGACAGAGAGAGAGACAGAGAGAGAGAGAGAGAGAGAGAGAGCGAGAGAGACAGAGAGAGAAGCGAGAGAGAGCGAGAGAGACACAGAGAGAGCTGAAGAAGAGAGAGAGGTAAAATACCAGGATATTAGGATATTGAAGAACACTGAAAAAGAGTAAAGAGACAGAAATAGAAAAGAGAGGTAAATCCAGGGATACTGAAGAGAGAGAGAGAGAGATGAAGAGAGGAGAGTAGATTGAAAGGAGGAAGAGGGAGGTGAAGGTTGAGAGGGAGAAGGAAAATACAAAGGATATTGAGAGAAATCACAAGAGAGAGAGAGAGAGAGAAAGCGAGAGGGAGAGAGAGAGACAAGAATTGGCCACATAGCATATAGTCTAATGTTTATGTAAAACCATATGTAACTGCAGACCCAAGTGTGAAGACTTTTTTACCAAGCAACATACACACACACACACACACACACACACACACACACACCACACACACATACCAACCACCACCACCACCACCACCACCACCAGCACCACCAGGTGAGACAGCCCCGACGGTGGTGAGAGAGAGATTTATTTATTTTGCGCCGGCGCGGGTCCAGGCCCAGAGAGAGGCCCGTCCACCGAGGAGGGTTGCCATGGCAACGCAGCATCAGCATCACGCTGCGACCAATGCGGTTCCGGTCTGCTCTCTCCGGGAGGCTGGAGGTGGAGGAGGAGGAGGCAGGAGTGGAGGAGGAGGTGGAGGATGGAGGAGGCGGAGGTGGAGGAGGAGGAGGAGGCCTAGCAGCGACACTGCCGCACGCCGCCCCGCCGGCCCACCGCCGCCCCACCGCCGCCCGCCACCGCTGGAGCCGTAAGTCAAAAAGTTTCCCGCAACAAACTTCCCACCCCCTCTCCCGGTGTGAGGTGCGTGGCGGTTATTCGGTGCATGTCAACCAAATAAAATATAAAATGAACGACGCCTCTGTTTGCCTCACAGACCAGACGGTACACGGTGTGCCGGATCCATCCTGAGATTGGATGAGATAGAAACCGAAACCAGCGTTCATAGTCTTCCAGCGGCTGGGAATGCGCTTTAGTGAGCCTGGGCTTTAGTGAGTGGCTGTGATGCTTTGTTTCAGACGAGGTGCTTGAAATGCATTTAAATTAGTTGGAGGGAGGTTGGGAAAAAAAACCCGGTTAGGTGTTTGTTTAAGTGCTTCAGTGCTTCTCTGCTTTGGTCTTCAATTACTGTTTAGTAATCACGCAGGCAAATTGAATTTTCTGTTTAGATACACGTCAATAAGGGTGAGGTGGGTAGGTGGGTATAGGTGGGTCTGTGAATCTCGCTTAAAGACGCCACCGCCAGACCTCTTTCGAACGTCCGGGGGGGATCGAACCCGGAACCCTTTCAGCCCCCGGGGAGTCAGACGCCGTTAGCCTGCCAGACTCTCTCCTGAGGCCCATTGCGGTTCACAGTCTGTGACTCGAGGTGGCTTCCGTCGAGCCGCCCCCGGGTTGTACTTTGCATCGCATGTTCCCGCGCCAGAGTTGGCAAGGAGCCGGCGATGTCCGAAACCTCTTTACAGATTAAACCCGAGGGCATGAAATCAAATTGTCGTCATAAATTCAAAGATGATATTATTGCTAAAGCAAAAAAAAAAAAAAAAAAAAAACGAACGTCTAAATGGGCTGATCAGGAGCTTTTGCGTATATTGGTCGTTATCTTGTGATTAGCAAGCGTTTATGTCCACTGCTGGGGGGTCGTGTTATGAGGCTTAATAAGAAATAAGTGCAGAGTGGACCGTTTAGAAGGGAGCGGGGTTGCTTCCTGGGGGGTCCGGAGGGCCCGCACCCACCTTCATCCATCTCACACTCCTCACACATCCCACTCCTCGTAAGGATTTGTCGTCGTGTAAAAGAAAAAAATAATACGAATAACGAGTGTTTACCGATGCGTACTCGACGCCAGCATCCCTTCAACCCCAGCCCCCCCCCGGTCCACCAGTAGGTGTGAGGACTTTACGAGCCTCAGGTCGCTGTAATCAGATGTAGGACGCAGGTTCACGTGTGGCTTGTAATCTCTCAATCAAATGGACCACTTGGTCTACGGATTTGTGACGTCATCTCTATTATGCAGATGTTCGGATTTGTGACGTCATCACTAATGCAGATGTTCGGATTCGTGACGTCATCTCGAATGCATTATGTTCCAATCTGTGACGTAATCTCTCACGCAGATGTTCCTGTTTGTTATGCCATCCCTACAATGCAGATGTTCCCGGTCCGTGACGTGATTAT